>JAPDSC010076816.1:0-36218 GCA_026290005.1 Latrodectus geometricus | reverse complement strand
GTCACACATGCACATTATACATATTTTGTTAATTTTCTTAAAAGAATTTTTTTTCTATTCTATTTCAACTTTCTTAAATCTATTGTAAAAGTATTGATGGCAAATTATTTACTGTTTTATAAATAAATATTATAAAAACATACTGAAATATCACAAAAAATTTTCTTGCCTATCCTGGAATTTTCTTTATTGCTTACTTGCCTTCATTTATTTTTTTAGGTAATTGTTATTAGAAATTAAGTTAATAGTGCCAGTTTAAAGGAATACTAATTTATAATATTACTTATTTTATTCATGTATATTGTTTTTTATACTTATAATTTTTTTTGAAAATTCATAAATTTTTTAGGATTTTGTTCATGTGTTTAGTTTTGATTTTAAGTGAGTTGTTTGCAGTCTTTGGAATCAAATTAGTTGCTTGAAATTAAAAAAAAAATTGTTGATTGAAAAACCAAAGCAAATTACATACCTGTATGTATGAACACTCAAAATCTTTTCAGAGCTTCCTAAGAGTGATACAATTCACTTTGAAAAGTATTGATCTAAATGAACATTCTGATAAAAAAATAAAATAAAATAAATACAAATTGTATGAACTAGAATTTAAATATGATTTTTGTTTCAAATTTCATATTTAATTGCTAATTTAATAATACATTTAAATTTTCTCAAAAATATTTCTGTTACTCTAAAACATTTGTATTCATGTAGAAAAATCAAGAAAAAGCAAGGAAAATGTTGCAACAAAAGAAACTTGAAGAACTTGAAATGAGACAGGAAATCATGGAAGCAGCAAAACTTGGAAAGAAACCATTCATGCCTAAGAAATGTAGGGTTTTAACTTTTTTCTATATATATGTAATATTTTTTTTATCATATATTAGTTTGTATTTTTGTAATTATTATTATTCATTAGTAGAGATGTTAATTAAAATTCAAGGTCAGTTTCCTAAATTAATTTAATTGCTTGAATGCAAATTAAAATGCATCTCCAGTATGTGCCTATTTACATCATTCACCATTGCAACAGTGAAATGCATATTCGCATTCATTGTTATTAAAATGCAGTTTAATTATACTGATATCTTCTGAAATTTGACGAGTGTTTTGGAGCTTCATAGATTTCAAGCTCTTGTCTGCTGCTATAGACACAAGTCTTTAGCATATGCTGATTCATTGGACATTAGCTGTTCAAATGTGGCATACCAGTGAGCCTCCTTAGAGCATTGCAAGGGATTTTCAATTTTTATATTGATGACGCATAATATATTGATGTTTTCATGTTTATTTTCAATAGTGTCATAAATTCTAGACATAGTACATCTTAAATATCAGGAATATGTGAATAATTCACTAACTGTACAGTTTTCAAAATACTATAACCGCTTGTGTGAGAGTCTGTGATCATTTCCTTTATTTGTTTGTGCAAATTCTGTCTTCAAGACATTTATGGTATCTGACGTAAACCATGTTTACAATCATTGACTCGACTGTGTAATTTATTTTTGTCTTTCATTTTTTAATCATATGCATGAGAATAAGTTACATAAGAATTTGAGCACTTGATCTAGTAATAAGATTGTGTTCCTTGATAGAGCAAGTCTTAGTTTAGAGTTCAGTTACTGTTGAGTAATGAGAAATTGTTGTATCATTTCTCCTTTGTGTATGTACACCTGTTAAGGTGCAAATTCAAAATTTTTATTGGTTTTCTTTTTTCAAATATTTGAACACAACTTACTATCTATAGATTCCTGAAAGTCAAGATATTCAAATGCCTTATGATAGCTTTTAGTAGCTGAGATGTGTACAATATTGCATCAAAGGTACATGAGATAGCAGAATTTGTTATTCAATTTATATATTTTAATAAAATATTCTCTCCCTTATCACTTATTTTTTTGAATTTAATGTAGACTTTTAAAATTTTAATACATATAAGTTTATATTATGTAAGCCAATAATATTCATTCATTTTTTCCTAATTGATTGGAATTTCTTAATTCCTAAAAAGTTTACTAATTATTAAAGTTCTATTAGGTTACAAGGAACTTATTATTAACAAAACTTTGTGTCCACTAATTTTTCCATAGTTATCTATAAATTTTTTGTTTTTATTTTCTCATTTTATAGCATTTTATTAGTAATTATATATTACATTCATCAATCACTAATTCATTTGGTTTAATGTGGACACAAAAAGAATTACTGAGGTGTAATTATTAGCTATGTAATTCATACAAATATTTACTTGTAGTAATATATTCTTAAAATTTTATCTGAAGTAAAAATTGGTTTTTCATCAATTTAAAGTTCTAATATATTAAATTCTTTTTCTGTGATTTAAATAGTACCTTATAATTTTTGAAGATTTATTTAATTTCTTGCTACATTTTACATTTATAGAAATCAGAAATGGAAATACCTGATTAATCTATATACCATTTTTCTTTGTCCTTTAGCTGTTTCAAACATCAAATGCAGTATATTTTTAGTAAAATGATATGAAGCAACTTTCATTTTTCTATCTGAATCATGAAATTTTGATTTCCTTTTCCTTTCTTGTTGTATAAAACCTAAACAGTACAAAAATTTTCATTGTCATTACTTTGTTTATTTGATTAAAAAATGTCTTAAAGATTTTGTTAGCTGTCGGGAGGTATTTATACATGCTGGTAAATTTGTATATCAAATGGCATAGATTGTTGAAAAAATGAACTATATTCATGAATAAATTTACTATATTAATCTCTCCAAAACGCTATTTTGAAGCAACTGCAAACTTAATGAAAAACTTACTTCAGGCTAATAAATATTTGAATTTTTGCTTTAGATTTAAAACGCAGAAAATAATATACAAGCTTAATGACTTTAATGACTTAATCTTTGCTCTTGCCTCTGTGATCTCTTAAAAACCAGGCTAAAAGATCAGAAATTAATCAGTATTTAAAATAAGAAAAGAAATAGATAATGATAAATTATACAATGGGAATAAAACAGCCAGAATTAATTTAAGTTGGTGTTCTTGCATTATTAAAATGATTGAAAATGGTGTACCAAATTATAAATTTTCAACTTCTAATGAAAGCTGTTATGGCTGCATTTTAGAGACTTTAATTTGAAGTTCTCAAAAATGCAGTCACCCAAGAAGGAATCAAGTGCTATTCATGAAATCAAAATTGGAAAAGCACAAACATCATAATTAGTTAAAAAAAAAATTACCGGGTTTCTCTAATAAGAATTTTACTGTGCCTAAAGAACATGTAATAGTTTTTTAATGTAATAATCTTTTTTCTTAAAAATCCCTGATTCTAAACATAAATATAAATTATCTGTAGACAATAAAATGTAAAGAAAATCATCAAATTCTAATGTTAAAATATGTAGCTGTGCAAAAATAATTTTTTTCTCAATGGAAAATTAAAATATTTTTCTAAAATCACTAATTTATAATACAAATTAATTGTGTTGTTAAACTCTATATATAAAATTGTCAATTAACATTTTAATTTGAAATTTCCTGCCTTATTAATTTTTAAAATGACTACCTTTTAAAAGTAATTTTTATAGGATTAAAAGAAAGTTCAAATATCTATTAAAACATTTTTAGTTTATTGGAGATAAAAAAGAAAATGTCAATTCAGTTTTCATTTTTAGAGAAATCAACATTTTTTTTGTATGATATAATAGATTTTTTTACCTAGTTTAATAATTCATTTCAATTAGTTAATTTAGTAATTCAAAAGCTAAATTAAATTCTCTTACAGTAGCATGGCATTCCCAGATGGATCTTGTCCTCAATAATTTTCCTCTAGGTCTTTAATTTTTGGCTGTTTTTCCAATTGATCTTTCTTAAAATGGTGAGATCCCTTTCTAGGCAGTCAACCTATCTAAGATTGGGTCGGCTCCCTGCTCTTGTTCCAGAAAATCCTGGTCAAGAATGTTTTCTATGGTGATCATTCTTGAACTGTCCAATTGTTAAGTTAAAAGTTAAATTAAATAAAAGAACTTTGTTCAATTTAGTATTTGCTTGATTTTGGTTTATTTTATTAATCTTAATGTTGTAATAGGATGAAAAAGTAAAAAATATTGAGATGATATAGAAAAGTGGACTACTAATTTTTAACTTTATTGCAAGAATTACTTATATAAAAATATTTGGGGCAAATTTTCTGATTTATCCTGTAGAGATAGAAAGTGAAACAAAGTAATACATATACTGGCAATATTCAAATTTATCTTCAATTGGATTTTCAAGTTTTTATTTAGGTTACTTTAATTTTCATTCTTAATTTGTGTTACAGTTTTACCTAACAATATATTTATTAAACAACGAAAATAACTTTTAAAAAAGATCAAGTTTTACTTTCTAGATGAATCATAAGATTCCTTAATGCAAATATATTTTTATTGGTCAATATAAAAAACATTTGCAATAAAATTTCGTCAGAAACGAAACTCACAATAAAAATTAAGTATGTTGTAAAGAAATGGCTGAAATTATTTATGAACATCTAAAAGGAATATTTTTATTGTAATTTATTTTCAAATTACTGTGAGCTTGTAGGAGTTATTCTATAAATATTCTTAAAGATAATATAAGAAATGAATGTATTTTTGAAGATTTATAATTACTTTTTTTCTTTCAGCTGTTGTAAAGAATAAAAAATTAGTTGAATCCTTCCAAACTCTGAAAAAGTCTGGAAAATTGGACAAATACCTTGAAAGAAAGAGAATGAAAATAGATTCCAAAGATAAAAGGAGATTTTATAAATAAATTTAGCTTTTTATAAAATCTTGTCAATGTTATTGGTGTTTGCTAAAATATATACTTGAGTTTTCATCGAATATTCTATAGTTGGAAATTTTAAAAACACTATTAAATTATAAAATAGTTATTTTTATTGAAAAACCACTTCTGTTATTCGTTACAATAACAGCATTTTAACAAACAACACATTAACATTAACAAACAACACTAAGATAAAACATATGTTAAAATCAGTGTGATTTATTTAAAATGATACCTATAAACAGGGTTTATACAATGTCTGAAATTTTAAGCTGGCTCCTTGAAATTAATGAATAACCCATAAAATTATTTTTAAAAGATTGTAAAATATAAGCTAAACAGTTAATGAAATGCATACATTTCCAATTAAATCAGATCAAAAAGAAACAAATATCAATTTATTATCCTGTCTATATATGTACGAAACTATTACACAATATTAACATACTTTGACTGGGAGCAGAAAATGTGAAATTTCGTACTAATATGGTTTTACCACATAATATACGTTTATTGTTATCTTACTACCATGTGATATTTGATATTAGTGTCTTATGGCTGTGTAATAAAATCACACAAATTCACAGTATTATTAAATTAATTTAAAATTGTAAAAGCTCTTTTAATATCATGCATTAATAGTTCAAAGCTATATGATGCATATGAAATTTTAAGGAAGAGAAGTAAGAAAATTAAGATCTTTTATGACCGTGTGATATTTTACATTAGTATTTTATCTTTTGGACCATATCATGTACATTTTAGTATATTATGGCTGTGTGATAAAATTAGACAATTTCACAGTATTGATAAATTAGTCAAAAATTTTAAAAGCTACTTTAGTATAATTGATTAATGGTTCTAAGCTTTATTATGGATATGAAACTTTAAGGAAGAGAAGTAAGAAAGTTAATATCTTTTCCATGAGGTTCTGGTTTAATTTATAATCTTGTGTGATTGTGAAAGAGATTATAAAGTGACAAATCAGTCAAACCATGTGAGTTGAAATAGTTTTAATTTTTTTCCAATGGAACATCAAATGACTCAAACACTAAAATGAACTTCTTTCATGATTTTCTGATTGTTGTAATTTGTCAGTGAGTTATTTTTTATTATTCTAGTTAATAAAAATAATTTTCTGAATTATCAAAAAAATCTTTTCAGATATTTACACACTATTTTTTATTTCCTTTTAATTATGTGTAAAAAGCAAATAATAATAGTAATGTCAAAATTTTATTTTAAAATTGTGAGAGGTGTTGAAATACATTTATGTCTAATTATTTCTACCTACTGAAATTACATAACAAAATTGATTCGGAACTGTTTGTTATGGCTAACTGCAAGTTTGATTTCTCTTGGGGACAAGAGGAATCAACCTCGCAGTTAGCCATATTTAACAGTTATCAATAATTAACAATAATCGCCACTAGTGAAGAATCAATTCTATGAAACTTTTAACGTGCATAAGTATTCTCAGCATGACAGTCTTCAGTTGGGTAGGTTATTGAACCTTCTACCTTTCGGCCTATAGAGCGACGCTCTATCCCACCAAACTTAAAAATTGTTTGAAGGCTTTGTGACATTGCTTATTGGTAACGTTTATATGCGTAAGAACACATATGCTGCTCTTTTGAGTAAAAGGGCTCAAGTTTTGTCGAGTAATGGGAGAAGGATGCTGCACAGGATCAATAATTGGGGTATTTTTCGGATTTTAATTTTTTCAACTCGCGATTAGGATCCACTTTTCATGAAATTTTCCCGAAAGTCTGTGCTGGTTAAAATGCTTTAGGTTTGCTCACTACACAAAATCAAAGGGTATTTTGACTATACATTCAACTCTGCTTAGGCTACCCATATAATTTTAGATATTTCTTTTCAACAGTGTAATAAAGGAAATAAGAAATTGGTGTGTATGCAGTTTTGTAAAAAATGCTCTTTCATTTAAAACAAAATGAAGGATATAAATTCAAGAATGAAATAGTGAAAGCTGTAAATGTTCTGTGTAATATAAAAAAAATTGCTTGTTAAAATAAATGGGAATTTGTTATTATAATTTTTAATTTAGTGAATTAAAAAGTAAGATTTGTGTAAGGGTCTCATAAAAAAATTTCCTTCAAAGATTTATTAATAGTTTATTTCAAAATTTAATTATCAGATTTTCTAGCAAGTTTTCTTTTCTAAAAGAAAACCAGATTATTTAATTACAATTAATGTAACATTTTATAGCAGATTTATATATATGATACTAAAATATATTCTGCTTTTCTTATTACGTTGGGGTTAGGGTCAGCTTTATTCGTATGGTCATGAATAAAAAATTATTAGAAATTTCTTTTTACTATACTTAGTATTTTTCAATAATATTTTAAAATTTTATATATATATATATATATATATATATATATATATATATATATGTATATATATAACTCTTTTGAATTTTGGTTTTACAATAACTATTTCTTAAAATTTTTGATTAATCAAATTTAATATATAAAAACTAGAAACTTCTTAGAAGTTTTTATTTTTGATTTATTAAATTTATTTTTTATAAATAGCAACTATAAAATTTGCTAAGAATGCTCTTAAAACGTTTTTAAATTTTAATTGCTCCGAATTCATTCATCATGTATATAAATATTATTTTAATTTCATTAATCTATAATTGAGAAGCAATCTCTGCAGTTGAGTTGAAGGCAATATTGGATAAAAATAATTTCAAAATAAATGGACTTCAATGTAGGGGTAAAAAGAGGTATTTTTAAATTTAATAGCAACAGTACATAGGTTGCTGTTAATAAAGTATTTAATCAAAAACTTCGACTTTGTTTGAATTTAATATTCGTGTATTGTGTATATATATACACACACACACATATATATACATAAAGCATTTGGTAAAAAAAATAAATTCTCAATAAATTTAACATGTCTGTTATAAATTTATTGATGTCTGTTTCATAAAATATTCATCACGCCTAATTTTTTCAATTCCTACTATTAGTTCTTTCTCTTATATATATATTGTTCAAATTTTCAATTTTTTATTTATCCATTCATTTTCAAATACATTTTGGAAAATTTGCAGTGGATGACACTTGATGTTAATACAGTTTTTTCAAACATTAATTCATTCATTAAATTTAAATTAATTAATTTTATATTAATTTAAATTTCATGACATCTCTTGGCATCAATAATTAATATTTCTATCTTTACATTTTAAAATTTATTACTTTTTCTATGTTGTAAATTCGTGTATAACTTAGCAAATTCAACTTTGTGATTTTGAAATAAATTAATGAGTGTGATGGAAAGTGTGTGTAAGAAAAAAATTTTTTTATAATTTAAAAAAGACTGAAAATTATTTATAGAGGATTTTCTGCTTAATAAATTGAATTAAAAATTTGTTTTGCAATAACAAAATAAAAATAATCAAAAAGCATTAAATTAAACAAACAAACTAAATTAATGGTATCAACTCTTGTTTCATAAATGGACAATTCGAAATTTTTAATAAAAATGACTGAAATAAAACTTTATTTTTTGACCTAAGTAGGAACTGATTTTAAAATTATATACATATATCTTGATTTTGATTTGTTTTAGATTTCTAATTTACCACTTTTGTGCTAAAATTTCAGTTTATCTTCTAAATTCATCATAATGAAATCATTCTTAGGAAATTGGGGAAAGGAATATTTATTCCTTTCCCCGATTGCTGCATCTTTTTGACCAAAATAATGAAATGAATAACAAGAAATAAATATTGCTCTTTTGCCTTCTTCCATGTTTCCAGAAGAGGTCTTTTTAGTTTTCCTTGTTTTCTACCTTGCGACTATACGGCTTGAACACGGCTCACTATATGAAAATTCTTCGACAGGTAATTACGTAGTGGATGATAGAATGCCTTGTCAAAACATTTTATATGAAAATGAATTTATATATAAATTTTTCTTAAACTTTTTAGATCACGTCTCGTATTTTGGGCATATCGATAATATAATAGATAGCCTAAAGTTCAAGAGCTAATGTAGGACTTTTAATATGTATCGCATATTATAGTTTTCCTAAAGGACCTTTATAGATAGTGGTTCGTATTCATAGCTTATAAGGAAGAAAATCCAGTAGATCGTAAACATCTAACATGATTGTGGACCGTGGGGGCTTGGTTGGTTTTCAGTTCGAGTCTCGGCTTAAGTGAAGATCCGTCGTGTTTACTGAAGACGGCTGGGGTTTGCTCAGAAGGTCGTGGTCGCATTGTCCTCCATGTGAGATGATACCTCTGAGAGGGGCAGGTCAAGTATACCGGGTCTTATGTTTGGTTCCTGCTTATAAATTGCGAACTCTCCCACCCAGATGCATCCATCTAATTGGTAGACCCCAACTCTAAGCTCAGATTAGGGAAGTATGTTGGTACAACAAACACCTAACATCATAGGAGTTATTGTTGCTCTGTATTGTTCCTGTATGTCCTAGCTCAGAGTTGGGGTCTACCAATTAAGCGAAAGTAACGTTGAGAGATTCTTCACAATTTAAGAGCAGGAATCAAGCAGAAGTGATCTTAATAATTAATTTGCCACACCTAGAGGTTATATTCCTTGGAGAACATTGTGATTAAGATCTTTTTGCTGGTTTAAGTGAATGTGACAGATTTTCGAGATTCGAACTCACTGGTTACTGACAAAGAGAACGACGTCTAACCAACCAGACACAGCGGCCTACTATGAGCTAATGCACTCAGAAATGCAACACTCATCTCCCGCTAAACAATAGTGTGTGGTATCAAACACGGGATCTTTCGTTTTGAAGAATGCAGCCATAAAGCCTTGACGAGCCTATATATTATTATTTAAGCAATATTTAGCTCATATAAATTATTTAAATTTATTTAAGTTTCACTTTGATTGTTTTTTTACAGAAATTTTCTATCTATATGGATAATTCTGAAACTATATTTTTCTGGTCCATCAATTAAGCGTATTTTTTAATGAGAATCTAAAGAAGTTATTTACAATATATATATATATATATATATATATATATATATATATATATACAGTATGTTCAGTACAGTTAAAAATAGATTCCGTAACATTATAAACACCCATAGACTAAGTGGGTATCGAACCCATGAGCTGTTGAATCAATAAGAGGATGTAGTATCCCTAACCATCTATTGAACTGAAGATAGCAGCACTTATTGAAAATCCCTGTCAGTAAATTGATTGATGCATCTCTATTTGATATTATTTTATTACCTTTGATATTTATTTATTTATCTGGTCTTCAGCCTGTTGTTCATATCACCTAGCTCAGTGGTGTTGTGCTAATTTTTTTTACCGGAACGCGTATATATAATTATATAGACAGGACCGATCTTGGGTAGGCGGCCGCTCTGTGCGGTCTCATGTCCCAAATTTAACGACGGGGGGGGGGGGATATTTTAAAATTCTTTATAAATAAAATATTTGCTAGATTTTCATTTATTATTCTATTTCTTTGTTCATTTGAAATAATATTCATATTACTAAATCCGTGCTCACACTCTGCCGAACTGCAAGGTACAATAATTATGTATCGAATTAAGATTTCTACATCTTCAGGAATTATTTTGCCTCCAGTATCAATATAAACTCAAAACGCATTGATACATCGCATCGGTGATGTTAAATTAAACCTGGTGCATAATGACTGGATTTCATTTTCTCCATAGCCACTTTTTAATCGACAATTTGATTTAGGTAGCATAGGTAGCGTGCATAGAATATTGTGCTAACAGTAGTGCTTATTAATCTTATTATTACATTGTATTGGTTCGGGTTCGGTTCAAACCCTTGTTTATAATAATACATATAAAAATTCGTTAAAAATTAGAAAAAAAAATCAGCAATTCTTTTTAATTTTTTTTTAATACGTCAGCCCATTCTCGTTATCAGAAAACATCTTTAGTTCCGGAACGCGTTCCTGTCCAAACAGGAAGTACCGGAACGACGTTCCGGAGCGTTCCGGCTCGACAACACCACTGATTTAGCTACTTGAATAAAATTCTTGTCCCTTTCGAATGATACGAATTTTATTCGCTGTGATATAATTTTTCACAGGTTCGGTAAAGATTTCTTTGGGAGAAAAGAAAATTAAACCAAAATTTTCTATGAAAATACTAAAAAGTTGTTTTATTTTCTAGGACGATTTTCTATTTATAGGCATGGGGACGACCTCATGAAAGCCTTCTGCACATGTCCATAATGCCATCGTCTACTCATAATCTTTTGACAAAAGGATGAATTTACCTTGGCCTAGTGGTAGAATAGCGTTCTTTTCATCAAAAGGCCCCGGGTTCGATCCCAACTACTGTTGAACAACAGATATTGAGCTTCTGCATGCACGTTGGTGAAATAGATGCTAGGAAATAATTTGTTTGAAAAGCATTCTCGGAATGCAATCTATCAGTATATATTAAAATGCCTTGCTGAGCCTTTTGGCTGTGGCTTGATATATAATTATATATATAACAAATATTATAATTTTCTCTGATTTTAATGTTTGCAGTATTCTAATGAAGCGAAGCTTTCATCACTTCAAAATAGTGTTGAAATAATCGTATATATACATATATAATAGGTTGAGGAAAAAGAAATTATTTTTGCATGAACTCTTGTAACTTGTTTCGGATTCGCTTTGTGAAAAAGGCTTAAAGCTGTTTCTTTAGGTTCTGGGTGATGCTATGACTCCTAATAAGCGGTCAACTTCGTACATTTCAGATATTTTGCTACATTTTTGATAATGTTGCACCCGTGTGAGATGCATCCTTAACATCAAAAATACCTGAACGGAATCGATGAAACCAAAATTGCACTTAACAGGGCTATATAAGAACCATAAACAACATTAACAATCTTAGTCGTCTGGCTTACATTTTCCCCTTTATCAAAGAAAAACTGTAAACTGAACCGAGTTTTCTCTTGGTTGAACACCCTCACAACTAAAAGGACCAAACAAAAAACAGTAAACGAATCATCCAAGTGCAAAATGTCACCTTTCCATTAATTTGGATGGGTTTTATGGCGCAAGGTCCAAATAGGACAAGGTGCGCTTTTCCAACAATCATGAATCTGAAGTTGTTTGATCAATACTTTACGAGATATCGGTCCCTACATTCATATGTCAAAAAAATAATGGATCTCTTTTTTCTCCAAACTAATTTATTTAATAAATTTTTTAAAGTAAAAATAATGGAAACGGATGTATGAAATATTCTTTAATTCTAAATCTTTTAATTACTTATATATAACAATAATTCATCTTAATAAGTTTATGAAATCATTTATAATTTCTAGAATTAAAATCTCATACCTATGCTAAAATTATCTACATTTTCGTTACCATTCAAAAATTGGTAATTTTTTACATTCCATTCACTCATGGGGCCTTTTTTGAAAATTTTTAATTTCTAATGGCGGGCACCCTTGAGCAAGTAAGTACATTAGCCCATTTGCCGCAGCAAGGCCAGAAACTGCTACTTATTTTATCGTTACCTGGTGGGCACCTATGAACCAAGTCACGGAGGTACGAGTAGCATGGCCCATGCCACACCGCCACAAACCCGTTTATAGGACGGGCCACATTCATCCATCATCTGAGGAAAGGACAAGAAACACACACACACAGAGAAAGAGAAAGTACATCCATGCCGAGCCGGGATTCGAACCCAGGTCCTCCCCACCCGTAGTCAGTTACGCTAACCACTAGACAGGTTGGGCGTCCTTTGTTTGAAAATTAATGCCGCTAAACGTAGAAAACCATTTTTGTATTTATAGCCACGGACAAATTACGAGGTTGACACCTGTGCTGGAATCCGGAACTCCAAAATTTCACAACAGTGAAGAGGCATTGGATTATAATGAATCTTACTTTTCATCTCAGCACGATAATTTGCGAGTTCTGGTATCGAACCTGTCACCGCTTAGACACTTCTTCTCTATAAGTCACCGTGGTCCCATAATTTTTTCCTGCAGCAGTTGATAATAATAAAAGAAAATTTCAAGTATAAAGGTATATAACAAAAGAAAGATGTTAAAGTAATATCGAATTTTTCATGTCCATAATTATTGATACAAACTTGTAAAAGAAACGGATTGAACTACAAAGACATTCAGTTTCTTATAAATTAAATTTTTTCTTTTAAGTTTTTAAAGTTTGAGCATACAAATTTGGGATGATTAAAATTCTAAAAATCATAACTTTTTCCTTTTGAACTGAAACATCATAAAAATTCAAACTTTTTAGTGCAATAAAAAAAAGATTCTGTTTTTATTGCCATTAGCGAAACAATAAAGCGAAATTAAATATTTTTCTTCATTAAAAGTGCCGACCGGTTGGGCTGATTAGGGAAAAAAAATATTAGAAAAAAATTATCGTCTGCTGGCAATTATCCTTTCTCTTCGGCAAGTATATCAGTAGGGCGTGCCTTGTAAGAAAGTTGGTGACGTTGTGAGCGAGTTAGCGGGCTTTTGAACCCATCCGAAGTGTCGACCCAGCTCCGGACCGGTTCCTTTTTCTTTTTCGTCAGATCAGTCCTGTGCGAGAAATCAGCCACTTCGCTTAGTTCTTCGTTATGGTCAGCTGAAGGCACAGAATGTTCGGTTTCGAACGCCTACAGTATCCCGGATACTGCTTATACATCGTCTGTTTCATCACAGGTAAGTAAAATACTTTTCAAAAACTTATTGAATAAGTGAGTTCCGTTTGTTTTTTTTTACTTGTTGATAAATTGGGATTTTTGAGAGTTTAATTACCCTGTACAATCTTGATTATCGTTATTTATATTCTTTGCTGTGATAAAACTTAATTTTGATAGTCTGTTGATGTTGTCTTTTTCTTAGAATTTAATCATTCCAAAATAGAATCATTTGAACTCTTGAATTCTTTGCAACGGTTTAATGGAAAAATCTGCTTTTTCAATCCTAAAAATGTCGCCAAGACGTTGTTTTGATAGAATTTTTAATGTTAGTGTTTATTTTTATTGACATATTCAACTCTTCTTTAAAGTCTGTAAGTATGCTTAAAGTAAAATCAGTCCCTACCGGATTTTTATGAATTTTCAATTATTGAATCTCAAAATATTTAAAATTTTAAGTTTTTATCGTAAAAAATGCCGAAGCTTTTTGAAGCAGGACTTTTCGCTTATTGAGTTTGGTGTTAGTTAAATTGTTGACGTGTTAATATATTTTAGAATTTAATAACTCTTTAAAAAAATAGGTTGTTTGATTTATAGATTTTGTTTAGAGAAAATAGTTTAATCTAAAGTGAAATTTTTCAATTTCCAGACAAAAGTTTTCAATTATTTTTAGAACCGTTTTGTTTACTTTTTAATCTTTAATATAAATGTTAAATTTAAAATCCGAACTTTTTTTATTTATTTATTTACTTTTTTTTTTATTTATTGAGTAGAAATTCAAGGGATATTTCCAATTATTTGTTCGGGTGTTCTTAATTTGAGAAAGAAGTCTCATCTATTGATTTTTACTATGGAAGAAATAGTTGAACTTCACTTTATCAAAATTCACTAAACATAATTAATATTTTTAACCGAGAACTATTGAGTTCTAGTAAGTTTTGTACTAGAAAAGTGTTTAATGACTTTGATTATTTATTAACTTATTTTACTGATTTGTGAGTCCTTTTATTGGCAGTTTCTCCAAAGTAGAATTTACCAAATATGGATTTTGAAATTTCTCCTCTTTGAAAAGCTTGTATTCTAAAGACCTAATGTTTTTGATTATTCATTAATTCTTCAACACTTTACTTGAAAATTTTATTCTAAACTAAGGTTTCTATATATGTCATCCTTTTTGGTCTTCAAAATTTACCGAAATTTTTCCAAGCAAATGTTTTGCTTTGGGAAAGTTCAGTTGTATTTTTAATACAAGAAAAGTTAGGACTAGGAAATCATATCGAAGAAGTATAAAACTTTTCCTGTTTAGTTATAAAGTTTAAATACACTTAATTAAAGGGTCTATTTAGTGGAAACTTGTGAAATTGTTTTAAATTTAATATATTGAACGTTCAAGATTCTTAAATAAAATATCAAAGTAATACGTAATCAGTTTCCTTATTTTGGAGGGAATATTTTCAATTTTTTCCCCTCAAAACAAGATTTTTCATATTTGAAAAAGTCTTCAAAATGCGTCTTACGATTTCGGTTGTAGGTTTTGATAATTAAAAAATGATATAAAAGAAATTGTTATGAAGGATTACATTTTTCTTCAAATCTTCCATTTGTGAACTAAAGATTCTTTTTTGCTTGAAACGTTTATCAAATAGAAAAACTTACAATAATTCTTATATATTGATATATTGGATAAAAAAGTTTCTTAGTCTTTAATAGGATATTTTAAACTTGTCTGGAATCGAACCTTGTGCCATTTAAACTTCAGACATCAATGTCTTATGTGTAACTACTTGTAAATTTTGAATAGAACTCTAGTATAAATTAATAATATTCCACACAATGAAATGCAAAATTTTAATGCTATGAAATACTTGTTCTTAAAGCGTTATTCAGAAGGACAGTGGAACTTTCCACGTTCTTTATCGAATGAAATTAAGTTTTAACAATGCTACTGAAACAGACCTGAAAATTCCGAATGGATAAGTAATTATTTTAAGACTTTGACATCTTGATTTCATTTGATCAAGAGTTGATAATTTAAAAGTAGAGTAATTTAAAACTTGTCAAAGTAACTCAATATTTCAGGCATGCAAATATTAAGCTGAGCTGGAAACCGAATGGTTAGCACTATGATCTAAGGTTTAACAGGTCGTTGGTTGGAATCCCACCTTGGCACGGGTGTTTGTAGTGATTCCAAATCCACTTCCAAATGATGTAGGTCCTGGGATGACTATCCAGTGTTTACAATGACCCCTGAGTTTACTCATTATCATCTCTGAAAATGGATTGTATTAAGTCTCTAAATATCCAAAACTGACTTCGGACTTGAATAAAACTTAATTTTTTAAATTAAAAGTTTATATCTATAACAAAAAATTATAATAAATGCATAGAAAATTTGTAAATTTTTAGTTTTAAACATTTTACATAATTTTTATAAATTTTTTATAACAAGACAGGATTGATTCTGTGTATATATTCTGATTGGATTTCCACAAATGAAACTTGTTG
Organism: Latrodectus geometricus; assembly: GCA_026290005.1. Lineage (NCBI taxonomy): Eukaryota > Metazoa > Arthropoda > Arachnida > Araneae > Theridiidae > Latrodectus > Latrodectus geometricus. Next base: position 20,241 of record JAPDSC010076816.1, on the reverse strand, counting down.
CAAATAGAACACTAAAAATGTTGGAGTCTATAAATGATTCTTACTGATGATTATTTCTATATAAAATGATTACATTTTTTATATTTAAGATAACTGGGAGTAAAAATTTTGTATTACGAATATTGAACGTATTAATTTAAACCAAACTATTTATCTTAAACATTTTTCTGAAATAATAATAATTTCTGAAGAAATTTATTAGAAGTTTTCAATTGACTATTTTGCAGAATATCTAAAATCCATTTTGTTTTTTAGAGTATATTTGTGCAATTCTAAACAGCATGTTAACAAGTCTATTTTAATCCCAAGATAGCTTTTTAGAATAAGAGCCACATCAGTTATTCTGCAGTGTAGAATGATTTCAATAGGCTTAAAATTATTTTCTTGATGTTCACTTGGAAGAATCCGGGATGTAGCTACTCGGTATTAGATCTTTTGATCGAACTATTTTTTCTGAAACTGGGTTTATTTAAAGGCATATATAAACATGCAAAATATTTTCTGTTGTAAAATTATATCTATATGTAAACATCTTTAAAAAATAATTCACATTTAAAGTTTTTTTATTTGTAGTTTAATGGTTACGTCTCGAGTCTTAAATTCAACCATTTGTGGGCCCGACTCTCACCTTCAGGTGCTAAGCTGTTATTCTAATGGTTAGCGCTCTTGGATTCGGTTCAACAGTTTGTGGGTTCGAATCCCATCTGGATCATTGGTGTTTGTAGTGGTTCGGAATCCACCTTAACATAGGCCACAGTCTAATTGGCTCTTTTGTGCAAAAGAAGACATTGAGCTACAAACAAGCAAAATCCAACTTTGGGAATATCCTGACTTAGAATTCACATATGTCCTCATGTAAAGAGTTTTATAGTGGAATGATATTAGTTCTTATAGAGAAAAGTGGTCATAAAACAATAGAAATTCAATTTTAGTTATTTCTAATCAGATGTTGAGGAATATATCAGTAGATTTGATAATCTAAATTATCAAACTGATCCAGTAAAGTTTTGGGATCTTTATGAAAGTATCTCAATGTATATATAAAGAAGTCTAGTATTGCACAAAAAAATTATGCAAATGTTGAGTAGTTTTCATATGTTAATCTATGTATTCTTTTTAGTAAAAATTGAAAATCTTGATTTCTTATAAAATAAGAGTCGTCGATGTATTTCTAAGACAATTATAACTAAAAATATTAGATAATGTGTATGTGGTCGCTCAATATTTGGAAGACTTATGGATTTTAAAAATATGAAGTTAAATTCTTTTAGTTTTAAGTATAATTTTTTAATTTAATTTTTCATACATAATAACTAAGAGTTTAATAACTTAAAGTATTCATTAATATAAACTGGTAATATATTTACTTAAAATATTAGAAATAATCTGGAATAAAATTTGAGCAATCTTTCTGGAAATTTCGATGCATATTTCTGATTTCGAATGATAATAGTATGAGTCTCTTTAAATTCGAGGTATATTTATTTTCCGATGAGTTATTTCATCCTAGTCTGACTAAACAGTAAGTTTCTTATCCTACGTCGTGACAGGACCTAATCGGCCATGAGTCCTCTGGTAGCCCTATAAAAATTAGCCTTATTGTGGAAGTTTTCGGGTAAACACTAAACAGTAAGCTGCATGTTTATAAACTTGTACTTTTTGATTTCTGAAAAATTATGTGGTATTGATGAAAAATCGTTAAATATCTTCAAAATTTGTCAAGGATGTAGATTAGGTTTAAAAAAAATGTATTCTGGAACGAACTGTTGAAAAGGATAAGTTCAGAATAGTGAGATATATTTCTGTGTGGTTGTAGATTTCGATCGACTAAAATCAATTACCACACTAAACTTCCTTACTTTAAACTTAAGGGGCATGTGGTCGACACCTGAGCTGGCATCTCTTCCAACTTCTCTTGGCCATTTGACTACATTCTCAATAAGGCCTTCACCTATTTCCCGTGCCCTAATTTTCGGAGACGAAAACGATAACTATTTAGTTGTAACGTCCGATGAAAGAACTTGACTCGAAGAATTTTATAATCGAAAAAGTCAATCTTAATATCTTTAGTTTTTAAATTGTCTATAAATGTAAGTTGGGGTAGCTACAGAAATTGCGACGATTTATGAATTTACCAGGAAAATGCAATGAATGAATTTCGTATCAACAATAGAATTAATAATTTTCCAGTTTTTAAAATAGAAGAATTGAATAAATTAAGAATTAAGGTACTGATCTATAATTGTTTGTTCGTTATCTTTTCGTTATTTTATCCTCGGGTTCAAAAGTCTACTAGACTTGTTGCGTGGCTGAATTGTTAACGATATGGTATCTCGTTGGATGTTCGTGAGTTCCATTCCCACCTCAGGATTGTTTATAAAGCTTGAGTCTTACTGTAGTGAACAAAAAATGTTGGTATAACTAAATTAGATCCCAGTTTTCTACGTTCCCTTTGATTACTTAGGTTCAACAGTTCGAGTCTTACCTTCAGCTTGGATGTGTTTGCAATGATCCATAACCTATTTTAAATTCCAGGCCCCAATCTATTTAGTCCTCGTGCAAAAAAAGTTAGTTTGTCGACAAACCAATTAACATTTAAAAACTACATGTGCGGCTGGTAATTTTTATTTCGAATGTGTTGCAATGTGGTGAATGTATAGTCCAGGCTTCTTTATTTAATAGAACTTCTTAGCTAAAAGGAACGTATCTTGTTGTGTTCCTTCATTCGATGATCTTCTTGATCTGAGACATCTCGTTTCATGTTGCAAAACAGCGTTTTAGACAAATTGGTAAGAATAGTAAGTACCGTTATTTATTCGAATCTCACTTTTCCTTGCATATTGAACACTTCTTCCACAAAGACACTATAGAAAAAGCCGCTACTCAAAATTATTGAAAGAAGAAAATGGAATGCTTTAAAATTTTGAGTTTAATGCATGTTCTTAGTTTTACAGAAGCTAATGGAAACAAATTTTAACTAATTTGGAAGTATCCAACATTTCGTATGAAGTGACCTATTGGAAAAGAAAGATGCTTTATAACACAGAAGGTAGTGGATTCGATTCCTGAAATTATATGAAGCTGTTAGAATGGTCTATGCGCACATTAAACTTCCATTGAATTTAAATATTAAAGTTACCATTCCGCGCTTGTAATGGACACGGGAAGGGAGATCGAATTAAAAATTTAGGGGGATGGTCCTAAATGTAAGAAACAATTCTGGATGGGCCTGCTAGGTCAATAGCCAGAGAAGCAGCCCTGATTAGAGGAGTATGGTAAAAATTCGTGTTCTCGTTTATCTGTGTAGTAATTCCCTACATGCCACAAACTATCATTTCACCTTCTCGTGGTGCAACATGAATGTTTGCAAATGTGCATCAATCTACAGCTTGAATATCTTTAACTATACAAATGTACACGTTATCCGTACAATATGTATAAATAAATGGAAATAAAAAATAATTACCCTCAAGTTTTATAAAAAAAATAAACAAGAGGGGAAGGTCATGATTTTCATTTTCCTCACAAAAACTCTTCGTGGTATTATACAAATTGATAAGTGTATAAAATGGCTTACAGTGTGTGTGATAGGGCTGCATTTTACTCATTGATATGAAAGTTTTAAGCTTCTTAGCTAGTCCATGTCTTAATTCCTGTCCATGCCTTATCTAATTTTCGCTGTCAAATTAGACTTCTGTACAACCGAATGTGCAGCTGCTTTGTATTTTTAGATTTAGCTGAACTGGCAGCCAACTGGTTAGTCTTCTATTTAACAGTTAGTAGTTTCTAATCCCATCTTGAATGTTTGGATTGGTTCGGTATCCAAAGCCGTCGGTCCCGCTCTAATTAGCCCTCGTGTGCATTAAGTGAAAATTGAGCTACAAACCAACCAATCCGATCGAATAAAACTGGGTCCAAAAGAGACGGTATTGTGCCAAATAAATGATTTTCTAAATGAGTGGTTAAAGCATACTCGTATATGTGAATCTTATTCAATGTAGCAAGTCTCTAGAAATTTTTTCTAATTCTTCTATTTTGAAAGTTTTTTTCTTTTATGAATTATCCAAGTAGACCATTTCTGAGGTTGCATCTGAATCTTTAGCATTCATAAGTTCGTGTGATTTAGATTCCCACTTAGGAGGTCGCTTGTGGTGGCTTACATTAAATTGTGGCTCTCGTCAGAATTAATGTAAAGTGACAAACTGGTACACCTACTGAGCTGGTATCCGAATGGGTAGCGTTCTAGTCTTTAGTTCACGAGTTCGAGTATCACTTTCTAAATGCGTGATTGTAGTGGTTTGGAATACAGTTTAAACTGCAGTTATTTTTGTATGTAGTAATTAGCTCTTTGTTGGGGGGGGGGGAAACCCCGTTGAGTGACAAACGAAATCTACTTTGATAGACAACATACGGAGGTACTAAACTCTTAACAGCAGCTTCTAGTAGTTGGGTGTGGTCTATTTTACTAATGTGAAACACATTCACTGATAATACACTCCCTTGAATCAGAAAGAATTTTATTCAATGTAGCCGAATCAAATCCATCTCTTTTCCCGGCGAGATTTAATAGATTAATTTGAATTTCTGATGTAAAACTAATTGAGGACATGACAAGTTTCAGAAATCATTTTAACCTGCCAACTTGTTAATTTAACACACAAATTAGAATAGATATCGGTAAATATAAGATATTTAACAGGAAACATTTTATTTGTTTTCCGTTGTAACCTGAAATTCTTTAGTTTTAAGTTGCAATAAAATATCCCTCAACAAAAATTAATTTTAAGCAAACTATTATAAATTGTTTATTAAAAATAAACATTTAAGTAACTAAAAGCCTCGATATATTATAGCCAAACTGGCGTTCTTGCCTTTGTTTCAACAGTTCATGGGTTTGAATCCCACCTTGAGCTTCAATGATCATAATGGTTCGGAATTCCTATCTAAGCCAAACTAAATCTAATTTCTTGTGTCACAAATGAAAGTATATGGTAATTTGTAATGTTTTAAAGGTATTTCATTAGTGTACTATACAAAGCACGACAGTCCCTTATAGCCCTCGACCCCCCACAACTTCATACATTATTAATACAATAGACTAGGTAGTTAATGAACTAGATTATACAAAATAACAGAATTTAAATGTGATAAAAAATTGTACAGTGAGTAGGTAGTCTTATAATTTTGTCAATTTTAATGACCTCGTTAAAATTATTGCAATATTAATTTTAAGACCTTAAACACATTAAACGTTCGAAATATTTTCCTGCAAAAATAAATTTATTTACCAGAGTTAGAATGGAAATTATCTAGAGAAATGACAAATATCTAGATTAAAATATTTTCCTCCTAATTTGAATTAGAAATGGTTTTGTTGGCGCTTGTCGTTCGATCCGGTCTCGGCCGAGGTCGCAGAGACATTGAGAACTACTCGTGCGGCAAAAAATATCTTAGTGGTTTATTCAAACACAATCGTTTGACCCATATTCCTGTAGAACGTGACGAGACTCCAATGTGAGAAAAATCGTCATGTGTGTAATTTTTATTCATAACTGATTTCAATTGTGTAGAAGCAAAATCGTTTGCTTGGGGATTTTGACATCTAAGTTCGTTCGTTGCCTTCTACTTTATTTCGTTTTGAAGTTTTTTTAAATTTATATTTTCCTCATTTAAATGCTAGTTTAGTGCGCTCTTTTGCTTTAATTGTCTTCACCGCCAAAGCTGCTGAATGCAGCCAACCGTATTAGTTTTGAGTTTCGCGGTCTAGTGATGAAATTAACACCTGAGCTAGCGTATTTTTAAGCGAAGTAATACTGACTCTTGAGAATACCTAAGAACATCTTTTGATCTCGCTTCTTTCACTTATTCTGTTGGCTATGAAACTGAAAAGTGCGCTTTTCCAGCTATTAATCGTTTCGTTTGAATGTGGATTAAAAAAATGTCGTCAAAAGTCTCAAATTATGAAATTGCACAAAGAGAACCCAAATTTGTTGAAGTCTCACTTTCTTGGGAATCTAGTTTTGACTCTGATTTATTTTACTGATTATTTGTTCAAATTTTCCCAAGCCAAATGGTTATCGCTCTTGTCTTTGGTTCAATAGTTCTTGGGTTCGAATCTCATTGAGCATGTTTTCAGAGATTCCGAGTCTGTTTTTAAATTAAGGGTTCCCGTTTAAACTAGCATTATCTGGTTGTTGTCGTGTGCCAACAGGCTGGCAATATGGGGTGCGCTGCTCCACTGTTACAACTGTACCATATTTGTGGAGTCCGACTTCCTCAGTACACACATGCCATAGGTACCCGTTTATAGGGTAGGCAACCATTCATTCACACACACACACACGCACACACACGCACACGCACACGCACACACACACAAAAGAAAGGACAAAGACAAGAGAGAGCAAGCACATCCATGCCCGAGCCAGGATTCGAACCCAGGTCCCACCCATCTGTAGTCAGGTACGCTAACCACTAGACAGGTTGGGCGGCAGCATTATCTGCTAAAAATAACACTAAATAATAAACTTCTCTTTTATTAAATATCATAGGTACATTTTCATACTACATGCCTTTGGTTTTAGAAACATATGAAGTAGATTATGTTTTTCCAATGTTATACCGGGGAGTTTTTTTTTTTTTTTTTTTTTTTTAATTATTTCTGAACTTTTGGTTTTCTGTTGTGTAACTACAGAACCCCTTCATCGGTGTTTTTAACCCTTTCCAAAGCCGTGCTGGTAGCAAAATGGCCAGTGTTCTAGACATAAATTTGCAAGTTGGAATCCCACCTTAGATGTATGTTTTGGTTCGGAATCCATATTAAGTCTTAATTTTAAGCTACTTTAGGAAACAATGACTTAAAAAATAATAATCTAAATACTTTCGTATGGTGCCGAGATGAACAATTTGCTCTATGATCAAATTAGTAATTGGAGTTTCACTCCCATCTCGGTCATGATTTCAAAATATCCCAGTTTACTGACTGACCACACCTGTTTTATTTTTACTTCATTTAATCGTAACATTTTTAGCGTACTTATATATGATAAAAAAGTTGAAAAATGAATTATTTGTTTTAATGAAGGCCGGGTTGGTTGGGGTTTGAGGAGAAGGTCCAAAAACACGAGTTGCTTCAAAATTTAGTTTTAGACCGACTGTCTTCATCAAACCTCGAGCAACGTTAAAAATTGAATGGAATACAAAAGTTTATAAATCTAAATTTATAGAAATGAGAATATAGATAACAATAAAGAAATGGATTTAAAGCATGCATTACGAAAATTCTAAAAACCAATTGCTTTGAAAGTCTTTCTTTGGGGATGCTCCTCCATCAAATCTATGTTAAAACATCAGTTTCAAGAACGGTAAAGGTTAAAAACGGGGCATGATATTAAAATATGAAATACAGTATGACCAATCACTAATTTCAAGCTGAGGACATATTTAGAAATGGGTCTGTGTGTTCAAAGGCGTGTCAAACGAACATTGCATTTGGTAGCGGAAAACTAGAAAATGAAGTGATATATGGGAAAATGCCACACAATTTATTGCTGGCCTGCAAATGCTCCAGTCTCCTGGAAGGATTGAGTTAATTTTCTCTGACCCTTTTTTACATCTAATAGAGAAAGTTATTGAAGTGCAACTGATGCAGACTTTTACAGTTGCAGTTTCATTGTCATGGAGACCAACGTGATTCGGAATCCAACCGAAAATATAACTCTTTCGAGCAGAGAAATCCTATGTTTGGAAAATCAGCAGGATGTCATTGAAATTTCCGATGCTTCTAGTACACTCAGTGTACACAAACATTTTAAGAGCTAAAGCACCCCTGTAGTTTCAGCTGTTAAGATGGATGTATGCAACTGTCCACAGCCTTCCACCCTTTTTAATCCACCCGTGAATATTGGCGTGTGCGAACAATACTGACACATAGAGCAGTTGGAAGTTTTAGAGTTCAGTTTTTACAATGAGTAATGGATTGATAATATTGGATTATACTGAGGTGGATATAACAAGTTTTATCAAACGTAGGTCAGATGAAGGTGATTAACTGTTCTGTTTTTATTTTTACACATTAAAAAATCTTTAAATTTGAAATATTTGGGCTTTTTTTTTTTCTTCCACAAATGATTGACAGGATAACACGTTAACGGGCGATTTTGTTTGCTCTCCCAGTTTCCAAAATATTAAAGAATTAACTTTAAATATTTTTTAAAAATAAATATAATGTTCTTCAAATGTTTTTTTTGACTGTTTAAAAATATTCTATCTCATAAGAAATAGTTTGTCAATTTTTACTGTAGTTTTAATTTCTCTTTTATCGGTCAATTTGCATAAGTTTCTTCAGCGTTTCTCTAATTCTCAGCGAAAACTGATTCTTATCATTGTTAAAAAGAATGACATAAGAATATTAACTTAAAATAACTGCGCATTAATGTTTAGATAGAAACTTATTAGAATTGTTCTAAGATTACAAATCTGATGTGAAAAACTTAGCCCATATTAGTTTCAACAAGAATTGATTATATGTAGATTTAAGGAGTGGAAAAAGTAACGATACCCAATAAAAACTCTTGCAAAAACTTATATTTACTTGGCTTGTATTAGAAAACAGATTTTAAATTTAACCCTTTGCATGATTTTTTTTCTTTATTGATGAAATTAATCAAGTTGATATAATTCATGTTCAAAATTAAAGGAAAAATTGTTAAAAAAATCTTAGTATATATTTATAGTATAAGTTTAGCAAAAAAACAATATGCTAAAAATTTCCATCATCATCCAAAGTTAGATCATTAGCTTAGTACTAAATAGAAATAAAAGAGGAAAATAACAGAAACACGTGTTACAAACCTTTCTTCCACTCATTTTCAATTTTTTAGCAATAGAAACTCTAATATAATAAAACAAAATTATAAACGAAATCATACGTTTATTGCAACTACAACAAACAGCGGAATAAGACAACTTTAAGCACTGATAATGACACTTGTTTATTTTTGACAGCTATGTTTCTTTTTATGCAATGGACATTAAAAAGGTATCCAAACATGATCAACTGAAAGTGAACTTGTTCTTTTATATAATTTTTGGGCATTATAGGTTATGATGGAAATTTCCACCATTATGCAAAGAAGGGTTAAGCAAAATTCCTTTTTAAGCATTGGGAACAGATCACAAATTCGCAGTGTTTGATACAGTTATCCAAATTGATTGACAAATGTTTATTTTAAACACTGATATATCTGGCGTTTTTATTAATGAATTTAAGAGATCAAACTTGCAGTTACCTATTAAATAGGTATGTAGTCGACGAATGTTCAGCGCTCAGATCCTTCAAATCAAGCAATTATATTCCTACTTTAAATATAGATGTCTGTAGTAATTTACATTCTCCATTTTAAACTGTAGGTCATGGTCAAACTAACTCTCATGTGCAAGAAATCAAAACTCTTACACCGATGACTAATGTGTAATCAAAAGTAAATTACGAACTAGAATATCCACGGAATTTATGCATCGGCCTAATATCTAGAGCTTTTGCTTTCGATTCAACAGTTCGGGAGTTCGAATTCCACCTTAGGTTGGACGTTTGTAGAGGTTCGCAATTTATATATACTTTAAACCATAAATCAGTCTAATTTGTCTTAGTGTGTGTGTGTAGTGTAGTAAAAAAAAAAAAAAAAAAAAAAAAAAAAAAAAAACTGTGCCTTGCAGTTAAGCCTAGCAGAGTCTCCGATTAGAAGTCTATTTTACCAAAATTGCAACAACGGCCTGCAAGTATCATTTGACCAAGAAGTTTCGATGGTGAGCTATTAGGAGACTTCAGTCGGGACAAAATCAAATAGAAGTCACTAGATTGAATGTGATCCCGTCTGTTCATTGACCTTTCCAACAATTTCTAACCATGATTTTGGCATCTAGAAGGTTCAGCCAGGAGCGGTCACTCGCTGTCACAAGTGCCAATGACCAATATTTGTCATTATGCGCACGAAGTAATAGAGCTGCAATTCTGGCTGAACTCTGATATTCCTTCGCTGCAAGCTACAGAAGGTTGGTATGTCAACATGTCCACTGGACGCGTGATCGATGAAGGGTTGTTTTTTACGGATGAGTACAAGTTTAACCTCGAAAGAGATGTAAGGTGCATTTTTACTGAGACAGAACTTAGTCTTCATCCATAAAATATCCGTGAAAGAGAAGCATGCGGATCAGGCAGTTTCTGTGTTTGAGGTGGTACTTCTGAGTGGAGCCACAGACTTCCATGTAGATTCCCGGGAAAATGTTGATGCTTAGACCTATAGAGATGACATTCTGGTTGCTTATGTGAGCCATTGTGTTGGAGCAATAGTTTTTGCTTTTGTACTATACGGGGATCACACACGGTCGTGTAAGCTTCTTTTTTTGCAGAAAACTGAGCACATGCTGTGGCCAGCTCGATCACTGGACCATAACCCAATACGGCATGCTTGGGACGCCATAGGACTACGTGTTAAATGCTCTCATTCTCCTAGGACCCTAGTTATGGTTCAACTGCTTTGGAAGAGCAATGGCTTGCACTAACTACATAATTAATAGACCGCATAATTGAGAGCAACACATCGTTGCAAATGTTGAATTGCTTCTTGGGGGGGTGGGGGAGATCATATCCCATATTAAAAGTATTTTAATTTTACGAAACTTACACCCTCACGTATCCCGTTTGTTCATTGTATACATATGCTAATTTTTATAACGCCTTATTGTCTAGATATTTCTTTTTATGCTACTTTGTACCTTCCTATGTGTTATTAAATTCAACACTAAAGGTTATGCTGATCTTTATTTTTAACTTTTATTTAATTTATGATAACCAGCGTATTTAAATGCTAATTAAAAGAAACTGGTGAATATGTAAGTAAATTAGTAGAAAGAAACTCTTCATCCCTGTTGAAATAGTTGGGATGATATAAAATAAATATTTAGTTGGTCTGCCTTTTTGAAAACATTCCACCACCAAGTATGAGCTCCAATTTAGAAACCTAATTTTTCTTTCAGAATTTGCCAGTGTGCTAACCGACGAGTCTTACGTTGGTTTGCCTTTGGGAAAATTGAATACCTACGCCCACCAAGTATCCGGGCAAGTGTACGCCGTTGATGAATACACATTGATGATACGGAGCTTCTACTATGATGGACTCGGACAAGGTAAGCGCAATTTGAGCTGTCTTCTTCAATACGGGTGATTGTTCTTAAAGAATCTCAACAGAAAATTTTTAATTTAGTCAAACAATTTTCATGTACATTGATATTCGTGGAATGTTGGAATTACGAATGATCGAAGAATGCTAGGGAAATCCATCCATTGACCAAAAAGTTTCAACTTCATGCCAAATATGGCGCCAATATATGTTAAAACACTTAATTTCTTATTGAATAGACAATTTATGCAAATACACTTAAATTTCCATGTAGTTTCGTATAATGTTTGTGTGTAGTTAAGGAAACCATATTTACATTTTGTCAACAAAACTGAATTGGGAGATCTTAAATGGGCTGCGAATTGTCGAAGAATATTTTTAATGAGATATTACGAATTTCGGAAAGTAATCGAAATCCTCACTTATGCTGTCAAAACTTTTTAAGTTCATATTGAGTGGACGATTTAGATAAGTCTAACTGTATGTATAATGTTTAATTATTCGTATGTATTAACTCTGACACTTGACCGTGATTTCCTCGCGCAATTTAAATCTGCTAATCCCGCGACTATCGCATTTTAAGAGCACATCCTGCATTTTAAAACTTTTTATACATTTCACTTTTTATATTATGTACTTATAAATAGAAATAGACAAATTCAATTGAATTTTACTAAGTTTTTTGTAATAACATCTGAAATTTGGTTTTTTCTGGCGGCTTAGTTTCTCAAAATAAAAATCTAAAGTTTTCTGGAAAGAAAATGTATGTTTAAATTCTTTAATATTTGATTAAAAAAATAACAATTTTTTAATCTATTTCTGACCACAAATAACAGTGTTAAATCATTCGTAATAACAGAATATCAGGGAAACTAAGTGCTTAGGGAATGTTAAGGAAGTAATACGATTGGTCAAGGGAATAATTTGGAATGAAACGAATGTTAAGGCTATTAAGGTGAACCTGTAGCATTTATAATACTTTGTTTCTATGGCAGTCCTTGCAGAAATTTTTAAAAAATTATGTGAATTAATGTAAGCAAAAGACTAATGAACAGCAAACATCCCCCAGTCATTCTAAATTATTTCTTAAAAGCACTGGGATAGCTATAAATCTTATCGAGAAACCTCTTGAAGTTGTGTGTGATATATATATATATATATATATATACATATATATATATATACACACATACACTGGTTAAGTGTTTCAGCTAACAAAAGCATTCTACGATTCATTCGTTCGACACTTGTTAGATGTAGAGGACCAAATCGAAGAATCTCTTAAGTGAGAATACAACTTGCTAATACCAAGTGTACACAGTTCTATACTTTTCACTTCTAAAGTTACATATGTACTTAGTTAAAATGTATATTTAATTTCTTAGATACGTTTTTCTGGGCTGGAGCAACTGTTCGTCCAAGCAACATTGGATTCATAGTTCCAGATGAAGAAGGAAGGTGAGTTTACTTTCCTTTAAAAGCGCTAAGTTTCAATTTGTTTAAATCGTAATAATTTATTTGAAACTTCAAATACATTTTTATGTATGTATAACTAGTGATTTACTTTAAGTGTGAGACTTATTCTGGAACTGTTTCTATTGATTTAAGAAACACACATTAGTTCGAAAAGCGAATTAAGCGATATTATTGATCTCTCTATAATTCATTGAAATATTTGTTTTTTATAGACTATGTTACCTATAAAAAAACAAATATTTCAATTTTATCTCTCAAATTTAATCATGTTTATAAACTTTGCTAATTTATGAAGTAAATTAGCTTAAGTTTGTGGAGTAACGTTTTTCTAAGCAAACTACTTGTACCTTTTTTTTACGATTATCATTCACTTAGTTAAAAGACCTTTTTGGTTTAAATTTATAAACCACTATTAGATTATTTAAATTATGTTTAATTTTCTCGCATCATTGCCTTCATGAATGTTTTAAAAATGCTTGCAATTTTTCGTACTTCTGAGCCTAGTTAGATCAATAGCCAGTTCTTTCTGAGGAAAGAGTATCGGTTTCACGAGCTCTTTAGATGTTTTGACAATTAGAAGTGGTTCTCAAATCCTTCAGGCTCCTATGTGGCACGGCTGATGTAATGAATCATGCCAATTTCTGAATTTGGTGATTTGGCTGACAACCTTGTTTTTTCTGGCAACCTGGATTATCACAACATAGAGATTAAGAATAATTATAAACTTCTACTTTGGCAAACCTAGTACTTACGTTATCGTATGGAAATTTAGAACATTTTATTCAATCTTCGGATTTTACAGAAAGAATAAAGAATAGTTCGTCAGTCTCTTGACATTTCGAATATTTAAATTTTTATCCTGTATTGTTTAAAGTTACTGTTTATAATTGTCTGCATATCCTTTGTTAGTTTGTGTATAGGACTTTTGTTTTAAAAGTGTTTTTAGACTATTAAATATTTTTTAAAATTTGTATTTACACTTTAAAAAATGCTATTCAAATATTTACTTTTTAAAATTGTTAGCTATCATTTAAATTGAATTGAATCATTTATATTTATTTGCGAATGTTCTTGTGTTTACATTAGAATTGTTATTTACATTTAAGAAATGTTATGCTTTTTATTGACCTAATATTTCATACATATTTGCTTTTTATTTGCCGGTTTAGGTTTGTTTACTTAAGCTTTTCCAGAAAATTTATTAATTCTACGTCTTATCAATTACGTAAAAGGCAAAGAAATGTTGCCACAAAAAATTCAGAAATTAGCATGATGGAGCAGTCGTGCCCACAATGGGATGGTTAAAAACAAACCATTTTTTGCAAATTTGTGCATTCAATTATTTTTAAATGTACCTTTTCGATTGTTCAGACTTGTGATAAAAGCAACTAACATATCAATTTTGATACTGCAATGTAAACTGCAAAAAAATACGAAATTTGACTCAGAATACCTGTAAAAAGCTATCTAGATATTGGAATTACTTCAGTGTGGCTAGAATTATGTGAATTACACAAATCTTTCCAAAATGTTTGAACACCATGTAGATATTTAATGTTTTAATCTAAATTTGAAAATTAATTATTTCAGAACTAACAGACTTCAAAGGTACGTCAATGCCGATGTCACTTTGAGATTACCGGATAACAGGAAACTTTCGTCTATAAAATGGTTGGCTGTTTGGGATTTAAGAGAACACGTAAGTATTCTGTGCATTCTTTTTAAAATTTATACCAAAAATTTAAGATATCACGAATGACCATTGTTTCACGGGTATATCAACGATAAAGATATAACTTGTCCATAATCCTAGATTGGATGTTTCCACGTTTCAGATGGCATCACGAACTCGCTTGTATTTCCCTTGTTCAGGTACCCGTTGAACAGATGGAGTTTGTGCTTCTAATCGTTACATGCATATGAAATTGAGTGTGCTTGTGAGTTTTCGAGGTGTCATCTTAGCGACATATGAATACGGCATACTATCCAGAAAAAGTCCTTCCAGAAAGAAAATTTTGGCGCAGCTTGTCCTTTTTGGACCTTGCGCCATAAAACCTTACCAACCAGAAAGAAAATTATGCGGTGGTTATTAAACTTACAACAGCTTTAGATAATCTCCGCTAAACATTGTCAAAGTATTGTGTTCTAAGAAATTGGTTCAAATAAAGAATCCATTGACAATAATGGAACTTATCGAAGATATATTAATCAATCGTAGAATATAATTTGTTTTAAAGGCTTTCATATACACGGGAATAAAATTTGCTATTTGAATTAAGGCTCTACGTTTCTCGCTTGAATTTTTAGATTTTAGTCCCATTAAAATCTCTTATTTTTTAAAAATAAGATTCTTGGTAACTATAAGATTAAGATACCCAAATTTATATATTTAGCATTCCAATTCCCTATTGATATTAAAGTTTCTCAAGACCTAGTAATATACAAGTAAACGTAATTGGAACATGAACATGTCGCCATTAGGTTTTTAAATAAATTGATATTTGTCAGCTTTTTCACTCAACAAATATGAGCAATTTATTTAATAGTAGTGGATCAAGCCCATCGGTTTTCACTGGCCATTGCTACCAACTGCAAAAATTGTAAATTTGGGAAAATTGTTAATTGTGAAAACTCGAAGTGTTTCGCACCAGAAAAGAAAATCTCTCGTATAGACTGGTTGATATTCAACCGAATGAGCGTTTAAAAAATTTTCTTTTAGTTACGAAACTATTAAAATCCAGATTCCTTTTTATGTTACAAATTCTTGTCGTTGGCACATTGTGAAAAACGTAAACTCGTACGCTGCAATGAGTTAAACATTTTTTGAAAATCAGAAGTTATACTTTTAGTAAGAATTACACTATCGAAAGTGGATCTGATGCCTTATATTCTTTACTTTTGACGATTATACACAAGCAACTTTCAACGGTAGAGAATCACGCGCTTCATTCCTGAAGTGCGAAGAGTATGTAATTGCTTAAGTTAATTACTTGGTGCCATCAGAAAGTTTATAATGGACTTAAGTCATTGTTAAGCCATGTTAGAAGCAGGATGGTATCTCTCAGACCTTCAGTACGAGGCTCCAATCCTACCTCAGACTTGAGTGATTTTTGTGTGTGCCTAACTAATTACACATCGTATGCAAAGAACTTTTTAAGAACCTAAATCTGAATTCAGCTTAAGCTCATTATAAACGATGCAGAGAATTTTAAAATGACATTTATCTTTTGACTAAGACTAGAAGTTTAAAAATCAATTTCATGAAACAGATTTTCGTTCAATCTGACAAGTTGGCAGACACCAAATACTGTTTACTTTAGACTTTTTATATTTGCAGAATCAAGAAGCTACATAATGGCAACATTTGAATCACATTGATGGGTTTCATAACTATAAATATTAATGAACAATTTTAAATACTCAGGAATAGAAATTCAAACTAAGGATACCAAAATTTTAAACTAACTATAGGTTTCCTGAGGTGACTCTATAATTGGATTTTTTTTTTTCTCGAGAATTGAAAAAAGTTTGACTTTGATAACGCACTATTGTATAGTTTCCCATTCTATTTATTCAACAAATTATCGGTTCGATTCAAATCTCAGCATGAATATTTGTAGTTGTTAGAAATCTACTTTTACCAGAGGCTTCAACTTAATTAGCCTTGGTATACGAAAAATGACCACTAAGCTACAAAACAAAACCTACATTATATTTTTTCTGCCATGTCGTACTGCTTCTGGAAATCTGAGTTGGTAGCAATGTGTTTAGCATTCTTGCCTTCGGTTCAACGGCTTGTGGGTTCAAATCCCGCTTGGCGTTGGATTTTCCTAAGTTTCTGAATCCACTTTAAGTCGCACATCTCGGTTTAATTAGTCCTTGTGTACCGAGTGACATTGCAAACAATGACCGAGTGACATTACAAACAAAAGATTTTAAAGACATAACATTAAGTTGCATTGTTGAAAAATCCCTGGCCGGGCTGATATCCTTTTCGGAATGAAGGATCTCATAAGATTTTATGTATTTCTAAATTGCGGTAGAATGTCAGTTAACTTTTTATTCTAAAGTGTTTTTTTTTTCTAGTTCTTGCATATGCGTAAGTAAGATTGGATGCTTGCGAGTTTTCTGAAGTTACCTCTTTTTGACATGTGAAATGGGTCACTTTATGTGAGAAGTACTTGAAGTTTAAGAAAGCTTCATTAGACTCTCCAGTTTATTAGTTCCAATGTTCCGCGTCAAAAGATACATTCCGACAGATACGCATACAAAAATGAAGCTGAACATTCTAGTTTTCTTAAATTGTCGTTAATATTAATTAAAATTTTCAATTACGGAAAATGGTGTTAACATTAGACCATACCATTTCTTTTTCGAGCCTTATTACTAATCTTAAGTGTTTCATCAAATAGTTTTTCTCAAATTTTGTCATTTGGCATCTCTTCACCGATAAATGTATCCTTTGTATGGTCTAAAATTGTAAATATTATTGGTATTATATGGATTTTTGAATACATGCAAAACAACGTAAATTTAAAAATTAATGATTAAATATCAGATTTTTTTTTTTAAATAATACGCATTTTTAAAGTACATTAACCTTGTTTGCTGATTTGTGTAATCCAATGTTATTTTAGTCTGTGATACTGTTTGCATTTGGACATTTCGTGCTTCTTAGCTTTATCGCTTTAGGCGCATGAATTTCAAATGTTACTTGTGTACTTGAATTTTGATGGCTTGTGACTCTTTCAGAATAACTTGGCCGATGTGTACATCCCGGAGGGGATGGAACCACCCGCTCCGCAAAGAATCTCCGAGCTCGGTAGGAACTCCCACGGAGTCCAGTCAGATGGAGTCGTTGTCCAAGATTCGAAGACCATATCGATTCTTAATTTGCGATATGATGGAAATGATTCAGGTATTTATAGTTATCGCAATTCATATATGAAGTGAAAATCTATGATTGTCCCTGTAAAAAAAAAAAAATAAATAAATAAATAAAAGTTACGGTCGTTGAAGGGGGATTTATTAGTTATATTAAGATACAAGATATTAGTTAAGATAAAAGATACAGTAGATCACCATATAAAGAATTCTCGTAAAATGGATATTTGTAAAAAGCGATGTAGAAAAATATGGCTATTCTTTATTACGGGCTTGTCACGCCCACGTCCCATTAAAATCTGAAGCATCTTTTTAATAGGTGAAGTTCTGGAAAATTTAATGCAAACTAATTTGAATCATGCTGGCTCAAAACCATTTGTGGCAAAATTTAATTTCCTAATCTCGTCGAATTTCAATAGAGCTTTTATTTTGGAGTCGTTGAAATATTGGTAACACTGGAATTGCATATAAGGAGTGCAATTCGTGTTGACTACAAACTTGATTGTAAAATGACTAGAAAACAAACATTAGTTAACGTTTTCTTTTTTAAAAAGAGTACATTATCCGTGGATATTTTCGAGACTAGAATTAAAATTCCTTGTCAATAATTAAAAAAAAAATCTTAATGACATACCGATCAATCTATATTTCTAATGATAAATAGCTTTTTCTTTTGATGTCACCCTCCCTATTTCGTGTTATTCTGTCAAAAGGAATAATTGAAGAGGGACTTTATAAAGGAAAATAAATTACAATAACTTTTTATCCTATTTGTTTTTATTATCGTGTGGGTGATGCCCTGCTGCAAATCGTGATAAAATTAGATTTCCGGTGAAATCTATTTGAATTTGATGTCGCAGATGAGAGATCTGGAATCTTTCTGCTCTTAATTTCAGAAGATGATGAATGCATCCTTCAATATTCAAGAAATACAGAATCAAATGCTATACAGTAATTGTGCTGTGATATCGAGTACTGCTTCTGTAATTTCCAATTGATTTGTTGTACAGGTGCGGCATTTAGAAACAGTCGCTTACGAACTCTAACTATCAATAAAATATCAACAAATGATTAAATATTTTGTTTCGTAAAGAACGAAGTTATGATATTTCAATTTTTCTCTAGAGAAATTTAAGACTACTATGACACCATAATGTATAATTTCTGTGTTAATTCTTCAGCTCTTATTCTAATTAAAATGTACAATTGGAAAACAATTTTCTAAAATGTTATGATGATGCAAAGTGAGAAATCGAATTAAACCCACCTTTTATTCATACATATTTCATCTACAAACTTTTTATTGGAAATTCTGTACGTTTCATTATTTGATTTACAGTTCAGTTTTAATCAAATTGTTTAAAGTACAGTGTTCAAAATCTTCTTTTCAGATGTCGTCTTTTGGGTAGGTGTCGGTCCCCAACCAACACCTTACGGAACCAAAGTGCCAGATGAAAATGGATAGTGAGTTATCATAGTAATTATCCTATTTTTCAAATTGAAAATTTTTAATTTTAAAGAGTTTTGTCGTGATGACTGAGATTACAAAATCAATTTAAATGTTTCAATATATATATACTAAGCTTCAGCTTTCCAAATAGAAGTTTATAAAATTTAATGTCCCGTTTAATGTTGACTATGTCTATGGGAAGGTTTTTCCCTCTATTAAAAGCTTCAAACTTTTTCTAAGAGCATAAGATATTTTTATGCATTAACTGATTATATAATTTGGATTGTGTATTAAATTTTTGATATTAAATGTAAAAAATATTTTGATATGTTAATCTTATATATTTTCAAATATGAATATTAAGTATCTTTATATATAAATATTACTTAATATATTAGGTTGGGGGGAAAAAGAAATCCATTATTTTTACGTGAACTTTATGTAACTTTTGGATTCGCTTTGTAAAAAGGTTTAAAACAGCTTTCATGTACATTTTTAGGTCTTGCGCGTTACGACTGCTGACATGCGGTTAACTTCGATCATTTTTGATATTTTATAGACATTCTCGACGATGTTGTATCCATTCGAGGTGCATCTTTAGCATCCGAATATCCAAACGGAATCGATGAAACCGAAATTGCGGGTAACTGGTTGTTACAGTCATATATAGGACGATAAACACCTTTCATAATTTTAGCCACCTGGTAGCATTTTCACCATTATAAAAGAAAAAATAAAATGTATCGAATTTTCTGTTTGTTGTCTTCTATTTTTAAAACCTTGTACTCGTAACTGAATTAATCAAACAAAAAACTGCAAGAGAATATTTTAGTGTCAAATGTCACCTTTCCAACGAGCATAAATCTGAAATTGTTTGATAAATATCTCACGAGATATCGATCACTACAGACGTCTTTCGAAAAAATCATGGATTACTTTTTCCCCAGACAATATAAATATTAAGTAATATCTTTCATTCATCGGATCATTTATTAGATGATTTAAATGAATTATCACGTTTTTTGCATCTATATTGGAATAGATTTTTATTCATGAGGGCTCTTTCAGTTTAAATGGCTTAACCTCCTACTCTGGAAAAGATGTCAACCTTCTGCTGCCGGGGAAGATGACCATGGAAGACATCGACTGGCTCAGCATCTACAACGTGAGGACGCAGGAGAACTATGGCTCGACGACCATCCCTGACAAGCTCAATATTCCACCCTCACTCATTCATCTGATTGTAAGCTT
>JAPDSC010076812.1:0-13622 GCA_026290005.1 Latrodectus geometricus | reverse complement strand
TTTCAAAACAGTAATAAAAGATTCGTTTGACTTTTAGGAATCACTTCTGAGAAGAAGAAAATGATCTGGTTATGATCTTTAGATCTCTGCAAGCAAAATTGTTCTTTACAATTACAAAATAATTTTCGCAGAAATTAATCTCATTGTACGTTCTCTTGTTCATTGAATATCTGATAGTTCAGATTTTAGCTTAAATGATGCAAAACTTGTTTATGACATTTCTCTCTCTCTGTTTCAAATATTTTACAGTTTACAATTTAAAAATAGTTACTAATTTAATTTGTTCTATAGTTACGTAATCCATAAAAAATGTAGATTTTGTAAAAGAAATGAAAATAGTATCATTTAAAAAATCACTTGTAGTAAAAAAAAAAAAAAAAAAAAAAAAAAAAAAATCGAGAAAAGGCATTTCTTAAGTATTGTAGAGGAATCATTTGTCAACACAGAATAATTAACGATATTTAGTATGAATATTTTAGAATAGAAAAACATTCTCTCTGTTAAATATTGAATGATTAAAATAGCATAAATTTTAAACTCGTTAATAATTATGTACAGTCAACAGGAATGCTAAACTCTATTCTTAAGAATATTCATTTTATGAAAATGTATTTCAGAATGGTTATCTTAGGAAAAATCAGTTTAAAATATTTTGAATTTTTTGAACATTTAAAATAATTTATCACTAAGAAATTCCGTAAAACTAGAAATGTGGAAGTACATGCATTAAATTTATTTAATGCAGTTAAAAATTAATAATTAAATGAATACTTGATTAAAATACCATAACTTTAAAGTTTTTTAACTGTGCTCATGATTATTTATCCATTTGTTATTTACAATTTAAATACTCTTTACATTTTTTAGTTTTTCATTTCACATTTTCCTTGTGTTCATTAGTGAGGAAAACTGGACACACAACACATAAATTCCAGTAATACAAATTAATTTTACTTATTCTTTAAATTTATTTATTCTTTTTTATGTGTGTAATACAACAGATTAAATAAGGCCATAATAGGCCTTGTGGCCTTATTTAATCTGTTGTATTACACAGATAAAATATCACAAAATTGAATATTTTGTGCTGTTTTTACGAAGACTTTAAAATAGTCTTTATAGTTTGATAAATGTCATAACAAATTTATTTATATTTTATTTTATATCATATTTTAAAGCTCATGTACAATTTCACAATTACTTTTTTAAATTTTTATAATTTATTGAACACTTTAAATATTTTTAATCTATTCACTACTTTCTATTTGGAAAGATAAATATATTTACGTTTTCTTTTAAAATTTTGTGCATAGTTTATGTGTATATTCAAAATTTCTTTTTTCAATTAATGATTCGAAAAAATAATACTGTTAGTAATAACAGTTTAAAAAACACGGCAAAAGGAAAAAACGATAATAATTTATGTAAGCAGTAAAAAAATCTTAAAGATGAGTGGGCCTGTGTAAATTAACAGCAATTACTATGATATATTTTTCACTCGCGCTGTGAAAATTCGGAACTCACCAAATAAGCTCTAAACTTTAAGGCGTAAAGAATGGGAAATCGCCAATTAGAAGCACTATGCGATTTCCTCGCCAGCGCCAAAGTAGCCAAAACAGCGAGGAAGATGTGCGAAGAGAAATGACCGAATCAATAATTGCGACCATGTGTGATAAAAGTGGTAACCTCGACTAGTGACGTCTGCACATTTATTACATTTATTTTCTGATTATTTTGAAACATTTCAAAATTTGTGATAAAAATACATTCTTCTAAATCTGATGCATCGATATTTGAATCGTGAACATAATTCGAATCTTTCGATTATTTTCCCCAGTTTTTTCCTGGTGCAACAGTGATTTGTCATTATTAATGACGGACTTTCACAGTATTTTATTTAACAAAAGTTTTGCCAAATGTGACACGTTCATATAATTTTTAAAAATGACCCAAATTTAATCTTGAATTATCATTTCTTGTATTTGGGTTTTGGAGAATTAAAATAATTCAAATTAACATTAAAAATCTTAACAGAATGTTTAACATAACGTAGTTTAACATAACATGTTTGATTTGAAAAATAAATTAATCCAATTAAACAAAGGCTTATTTAAATATGAATCTACATTTACGTTATTAAATAGTATTTTATTAAATATTTAATAATTGTATTAATATTTTAAATTTGAATTTTTATTTAATTTTTTTTCACTTGATATAATTAATTTGCAGATTTTAACATAAAAAATAATGAATAGCGAAAGGTTTTAATATCTTCCATTTTCCCTCGTAATTTCCAATATTTTCTAATTGTGAATCACAAAAGCAACTTCTACAATATTAAAAAAATTAAACAATTTTCTCCATTATTAATTTAAATAACCTTGTACTTATCAACAAATGGGATAAACATTTTCTTTTTGAAGAATTTTAAATTTTTATGGATTTAACATTGTAATAAAAAATTTTACTCTCTTAAGAAATGAATACTTCCCTACTTAGTTCTTAAAAATGTATTGCCAAATATACCTATTTTTATAGAATAATAAATATTATAATGATTTTCAAAACATCCGGAATTAAGAATATTTAAGTGCAAGAGAGTGTAATTTTCGTTTGCCTCTGCAGGATTTTTATTATATAAACATTATAACACCATATAAAATTATTCATATTAAACTGAATAGATATTAATCTACTTTTTAAAATTGGTTATGTTTGGTCATTTTTAAATACTTAATTTGAAGTCATAAATAAATTTGTATACTTTATTTAAATATTAATAGATGGCGCCACTATATAAAATGAAAAAGGATTGAAAATTGTAAAATCTTATTTATAAACGTGAGAATAAATAATAGTTCAGAAACGCTACATATTATTGTCCCTATCTCAAAACTAATATAACAATAATTGCAATTTTAAATCAAAGAACTTTGCTCTGAAAGTTATTTTTTCAAATTTTGTACATTTTTGATGAAATTATGTGTATATTAAATAATATAAGCCTTTGACTTGGAAATAATGCAGAAGAAATTCAACTTCATCATTTTACGGTTAATTAAATAAAATTATTCTTCTATAGGATATGATGAAAAATAACTAAACACGTGTAATTTTGTTATTATCCTTAATTTTGTAAACTATAATGCTAACTATATTTCAGAGAAAAGTATAATGCAAAATAATTATTCATATTCAGATACAATGACGATTTTTCATAAAAACAATAGAATATCGGAATAAAAATTCAATTCTGAAAACGTCTAATTGAATTATAAAATAATGTATTGAAAATACTGTAATTATTAATACTTGAAAAATTAAAATAGAAATCAAATTTCTTTTAACAATCACTAATTTAATACTTGTAATAAAATATTGATTTAACATTGTAATAAAAAATTTTACTCTGTTAAGAAATGAATACTTCCCTATTTAGTTCTCAAAAATGTATTGCCAAATATACCTATTTTTATAGAATAATAAATATTATAATGATTTTCAAAACATCCGGAATTAAGAATATTTAAGTGCAAGAGAGTGTAATTTTCGTTTGCCTCAGCAGGATTTTTATTATATAAACATTATAACATCATATAAAAATATTCATATTAGACTGAATCAATATTAATCTACTTTTTAAAATTGGTTATTGTTGGTCTTTTTTAAATACTTAATTTAAAGTCATAAATAAATTTTTATACTTTATTTAAATATTAATAGATGGCACCACTATATAAAATGAAAAAGGTCAATTCTGAAAACGTCTAATTGAATTATTAATGTATTGAAAATACTGTAATTATTAATACTTGAAAAATTAAAATAGAAATCAAATTTTTTTAACAATCACTAATTTAATTACAGACAAGAAAATAATTTTAATGTGATCCTCTTATTGAAGTCATGTAAAAAGTAATGTTATTTTGAGTATATGTCACTACAAATAAATTACTTTTATGAAAGCAATATATGATGACAATAATTTATTAATCGAAAATATATACATTTTATATTATGCTGTTCCTTTGAAGAAATGTGATTGCTCATTCCAGTTCCTGAAAATAAAATATGATATTATTAAGATTCTTATAACATTGTAAAAACAATTGAACAAATTTTTAAATTTAAACAACAACAACACAATATTTCCCTTAGTGCTTAAAAGCAAAGAGATAAAAATATCCCATTGAATATTGTATAAGGAAGAATGCTTTGTCAATGATACATATTTGTTAACTTCTAGCCATAAGGCTTTTCGGAAATGAAATGCTGTAATTCTGTTTTCAAATTTTGTGGTAATGCTGTCACAACCAGATATATTACGTCATCGAGAAATACTTGAAAACCTAAAGTACTCTATGAAGAAGAGTCAAAGTGTGGTTTTTTTTATTTTTTTTATTCTTTTCCTTGCTAATTTACTTCACTAAGTATTTACTAAGGTTAAATATTAGTAATAAAATAATAATAAATTAGAAGTAAAAAAAAATCAGAATAAAAATAAATAAAATAGTCACCAGGTTAATAATATTTAACCCTTCTTTGCATGATTTTTTCTTTATAGGTGAAATAAATCAAGTTGATATAATTCATGTTCAAAATTAAATGAAAAATGGTTAAATAAAATCTTAGTATATATTTATAGTATAAATTTAGCAAAAAACAATATGCTAAAAATTTCCATCATCATCCAAAGTTAGATCATTAGCTCAGTACTAAATAGAAATAAAAGAGGAAAATAACAAAAACACGTGTTACAAACCTTTCTTTCACTCATTTTCAATTTTTTAGCAATAGAAACTCTAATATAATTAAACAAAATTATAAACGAAATCATACGTTTATTGCAACTACAACAAACAGCGGAATGAGACAACTTTAAGCACTGATAATGACACTTGTTTATTTTTGACAGCTATGTTTCTTTTTATGCAATGGACATTAAAAAGTTATCCAAACACGATCAACTTAAAGTGAACTTTTTCTTTTATATAATTTTTGGGCATTATAGGTTATGATGGAAATTTCCACCATTATGCAAAGAAGGGTTAACAAATAGCTAGATAATTGTCCAGATTAAGTAAGGGACAAAATTCTAAACAAAGATTAGTCCTTTACTTAATAAGATAGAATTTTTTTATGATAAATTCTATATGTGAAATAATTCTAGAATAAGATTGATTTAGTGACGTTTAAAAAAAAAAAAAAAAAGCTGATTCTCACATCAAATATATCAAAGCGGAATTACTATGTAATGCACTTTTATAATTCTATTTTAAACGGGACAAAGAAATTTCGTTATAGGCGTCTTTCATTAAAACTAAACAAGCTGTTGAGACTGGATTTCTCTCTTAATACAGTGAGATACCAAAAGAATTGATACTATAACACTCACGAGATTGTGGCAGACAGAAATACTGTTCCTAATACTTTTTCATACCTTAGGTGCTCACCCTCTGTAGTAGGCTTCTTCGAGGTGGTCGTGAAGCTCGGGATCGTAGACACCCACGCCGTGGGGTCCGTGATAGATGCCACTGGGGTAGTGGACGGTCTTGACCGGATAGTGGAAACCGAAGAGAGAAGGATGAGAAATACTCTGGACGGCTACCACTGGGTAGGATTTGACCTCAGGCACGTCATCTTGTACTTTCTCGACCACTTTGTAGGTGGAGGCACAAGCCACAGTCACCAACCACAGCAGTACCTGGTGTGAAAGATTGTTCTGTGAAAGCACACTAATGACCATGACATTTTTGAGGGCAGCTTTGAAACTCGTTAACAGTTTGTTAAAATATTCTGAAGCCATTTAATAACAAATATTATTTGAATTGTAATACGGTTTAATATCACCTGTTTTGACACCCATTAAAATGATTTTTAAGCTCACGATAAATCTACACCTGTTTAATTTACAACTATTCTTTGGATCTAATGTTAGATCAGTGGTGTTGTCGAGCCGGAACTTCGTTCTGGTACTTCCTTTTTGAACAGGAACGCGTTCCGGCACTAAAAATGATTTCTGATCATGAGAATTGGCTGACGTATTGAAAAAAAATTAAAAAGTTTTTAATTTTTGACGAATTTTTATATGTATTATAAACAAGGGTTTGAACCGAACCCGAACCAATACAATCTAATAATAAGATTAATAAGTACTACTGTTAGCCAAATATTCTATGCACGTTACCTAAGTCAAAGTGTCGATTAAAAAGTGTTAGGCAGGCCGCATATTGAGGCAGCATTCCTCCAACACGCACCTATCACTTCCCGGCCACATTGCTGCCCGACCCCCCCCCCCCTCGTCGTTAAATTTGGGACATGAGACCGCACAGAGCGGCCACCTACCCAGGATCGGCCTTGTTTATATAATTATATATACGCGTTCCGGTAAAAACAAAAAAAAAAAATTAGCACAACACCACTGTGTTAGATGCATATAAAACGGAATACACAGTAACGCGAACACATGGGTAATGTTAAGTCAGAAATAGCCATTTAAATGTGATGTTATCAATGCAAACAAAATGATGAAATACTTAACCGTTTTAGTGCGGTCTCTTGTTCCGTTAATTAAATTACTTCGCACTTTTAGCATATGTATAAGAACACTCTGCAGCACTCAAACGGTTAACGTAAGATTTAAAACAATTATTTAAATATAGTGTTATCTATGTTACGATAAAAACAATATACCGTAACATAGATAATCCGGTCACTATAAAACTAAATTATTGAATATTTATCGGTTAAGTAATCTAGTAATGGGAGAATTACTTTGCAGGAATATTTTCAAGCAGCATTCCCTTCTTTTCATCAAATATTTCGTTATTAGAAAAAATTTTAAATTTCTAATAATATTTCCATTCCAAAATTTAAATAAAATTAAGATTTTTTTGTACTTTATTTCCAGTATGTAGTCGATAACTTCAAAGTACAACCTTCCCCATTACGAGTGGGTGGATTTTATAAACTAACCATGATAAATATTCATTAATTTATATTAATAATCATCAGATTTATTAATTTACACACAGATTTAAAACTTTCATAAAAACTAAACGCATATTTAATATTATAGTAAATCAGTGTGCATCATAGTAAAAAGTGTCGCGACCCAGGGAGAAAAATATAAGTTGTTTGCTTACCACTGTGTTTATGATTTTGAATGTGTTCTACAAAACAATTTACTTAGGGATAATAAGGAGAAATTTGATCATCTCATTTATCAGTTTCTTTCTTTCGTGCTGCTTAACCCTTCTTTGCATGATTTTTTCTTCATTGGTGAAATAAATCAAGTTGATATAATTCATGTTCAAAATTAAAGGAAAAATGGTGAAAACAATCTTAGTATATATTTATAGTATAAATTTAGCAAAAAACAATATGCTAAAAATTTCCATCATCATCCAAAGTTATATCATTAGCTTAGTACTAAATAGAAATAAAAGAGGAAAATAACAGAAACACGTGTTACAAACCTTTCTTCCACTCATTTTCAATATTTTAGCAATAGAAACTCTAATAGAATAAAACAAAATTATAAACGAAATCATACGTTTATTGCAACTGCAACAAACAGCGGAATGAGACAACTTTAAGCTCGTTTCACTGATAATGACACTTGTTTATTTTTGACAGCTATGTTTCTTTTTATGCAATGGACATTAAAAAGGTATCCAAACACGATCAACTTAAAGTGAACTTGTTCTTTTATATAATTTTTGGGCATTATAGGTTATGATGGAAATTTCCACCATTATGCAAAGAAGGGTTAACACTGAAAATCCGAATTTTCCCGCCGTATGCTGGACATGGGGCAAATATTTCACTATATGAAAAGTTACAGTAATAGAAGAATAAAAAGTTTTTATCTGCCTTTTACTGTGTACTTTTCTTTGATTTAAATAATCTATACTCATACTAAAAAAATACATTATTATGTTTACTATATATATTTCTAAAATTTAGCGGCACGCGAAAGTGATTCAAAATCATTGCACTAACACCTTATGAAACTGGATCTAACTTTGAAACATTCGCTTGAAAATGATGGGCAAAACTGAAATACATTGATCAGAACAGTTAATTTGAACTGTTCTGAAATAGTTTAGTTGCGATCCTCCAGATGTCAGATATGTATACAAGAAAATCCGTCCTCTAGAACTCAATATACTTATTCTATAATTTGTAACTTCACTGATTACTACCGAAAAATTATTCTATGAACACCAGTTAAAAATGTCAACAACTTTTTATATAAATTTGGATAATTAGTAGAATATTTAGTTGAGAGAGAGAAGATAGATTTCTGCTATCAGTCACTTTTTTCCGACGTCATTTTGGCTGTGCATATAAGTCATTGCAGATAAATATCTCTCTTTCAGCATAATATCATGATTTACACAATATTTTTGAGGATACTCTACAATAACGCGACGTGAACCACAAAAAACGCGCCTAAATTCTGGCATTTTATTCACTTTCTAGATAAATGCCATTTAGATAAATTATAATAAAGCATTTTTAGAACACGATTTCGTATCAAGTTTTAAATAATATTAAAATGCATAAAAATATTCCGTAACCAGTATTTAATTAAAATATGATTGAGGACAACCATGAAAATTAAAAATAGATGATATGCACAAAAAAATTAGCCAAGATAAGATTACATACCAAGAATTTCATTCTTTCTAATCTTCTAACGAAAGGAAAAACTGGCGATGAATTTGTCTCTTTGAAAATGCTTAATTAGCTGTTCCATAAAGTGTCCACACCATTTATAGTAGCCTAGTTTTATCCTGAGGGAAACGCAGGTGACGCCTACAGAGTGACCTGATCACCATCCGATGAAGACAGAAAAGTGTCGAAAACCACCTGCCATATCGATTAATTTGTAAGCAAATGAGTTTTTTTCTTTCCCTCTTTATCCAAATATCCCTCAGGAAAATGAAACTAGTATTAGATTTTTTAATGATCGAAATTCGGCAACGTCTTCGAAAGGCAGTTCAATGAGAAGTGGGAGGGGTGAAGGTTATCGGGTGAACTAGGTTAGGCTCTTGTGCTACAGTAGGCTAGCCAGACACAAACAATGAACTTTTATTCGATGCATATTCAATGAATGTTAATGGATTTCCCAACGAGAAGGTGATTAATTAAACATATTTTATAGAAATTTGTTTCTCTTCATTCATTTTAATCTCAGTTTCCCTCTTATTATTAAACTGATTTCTTTCATCGTTACTTTTTTTTTTTTTCTCTTTTTTTATTTGTCGCGCTACCATCACTTTTTCCACATGAGGCATTTCATTTCGACCAAAATTTATCCTTTAAATTGAATTCCGAACTATTACAAACGGTCACATCCATGACCGGGAAATTGAACCCATGAGCTGTTGAATGGAAGACCAGAGTGGGAAGCGGAATTTAATACGATCAAGATTATAATCCATATTTCTATCTAAAAGTTTATAATTTCAGGGAACTAGAGTGATCAGAAAGAGAACACCAAATATTAATTATCTCTTGATAAGAAAAATCGATAGAATTCCCGATGGAAATAGTCTGTGATTAGTAAAGAAACATCCGAAATTATGTTTCTTAATGAAGAATCGAAAACTCACGATTCAAAAGAAGGATAACAATTTTACCACATTCTGCTGGGACATCAAAAAGAATTGGCTCCTTGAATCACTAGATCTACAATACATTTAATGTTAAACACCGGATCCTTATTAGATTGACGTCCGTGTTGTAAAAACCCGGGAATAAACCGGGTTTTTCCCCCATGAAAATTTTGAAAATTCCCGGGAATTTTCAAAGTTCCCAAATTTTTAAAATTGTAGAAAAATTTTAAATTTCTTTACAAAAAACGTAAAAGTTTTTAGCATTTAAAACCATGTAATATTAAAAAAAAATAAATAAAATTATTTATTAACCGCTTCCCTTACAAAATTTTTTAAAAAAAATTGCAAAAAATCATCACATTTTTTTATTTTATTACTAAATACAAGAAAACGAAACAAAACAAAATATGTAGTTTTTAAGTTCAATTTTTAATTTTTTACTGGTATAAAAGCACATAGATTTAATATTAGTTTACTATCCCGAGTTATCTCGGGCAAAAAAGCTAAATATTAGTCTTTGTATGATAGTTTTTGAAACAAGGGAAACACAAAGTGATACCTGACATTCCGTACGCTGGTATCTGGTCTCATTTCTTACGGTATCATCACCATTATTTTACTTTTTTTCAACACAACTATCCTCCTTTGTACATTACTGATCCACAAGCCGTCGTATACTATACCACAGAGAAACATGTGGCCAATCCCGGAAAAGAACCGCGAAATTAAAGAAAAGGCAAATTGCATGTTAAAACAGAATATTTCCTTTCATTTCCTCCAGGCCGAGTAAAAACGTGATAAAACAAATCGCACTGACAAATTTTGCCTCACCCGAGTTTTCTCGGGATAATAATTAACTGCAATATATACTAACCCGAGATAACTCGGGATAATAAGGCAAGCGGTTAAATGATTTCTACTTTTATCTACGGTAATAGAAATTTCATGGGACATTTGCGAAAAGATGTCATGTATTTGTAGAGATTGGAGACGTTTAAACTTGTGTTCCTTCCATTGCAATTGTTACTGATTGTAGAACAATTTTTAGGTTAGGTTATGCAGAGGTTTTTGGAGCTCTGAGCTGAAATGCTCGTAGCTCACATTGATGAGGATAACTGGAGATGATTATTTTTATACAAATAAACACACATGCCACCCGTTCATAGAGGAGGCAAACATTCACACAAGGACAGGACAAAGTACATCCATGCCCGAACCGGGGGATTCGAACCCAGACCTCCCTATCCGCAGTCAGGCACGCTGACCACTAGACAGAGTAGGCGGCAGAAAAATTCTTAAGTATCACTTTGCTTTTAAATTACTTACAGATGCCAAGTTTTACTTCACTTCACTTCATACATATTCAGAAAAAGAAACGAAAAATGATTGGTTGAGTTTTTTTCCTCAAAGTTACCAAGCTCCAAATTTCCCAGGAATTTTAAATCTCTAGTTCCGAAGGCCGCATTTTATTACTCAAAATGATTTTTAGTAGAAAGTGGGCCATATTTGTGTGTTGCAAGGGAGAAAGCCCTGAAAACTAGCAAGGACTTACCCCAGAAACTCCGCCTTGTATATTTAATGTTGGAGTGTTTTTATTTTGTTGCATTTTTAGCTACCCTAGTGTAAACATTTTGCCTTATTTTTCAGATTAAAGCACTCCAAGAGACCAAAATATTTCGTATTAGGTTTAATGATGACATTTCTTTCCCATTTCACAGTAAGAAAGGCAATCCCCGAATGAATAAAACGTAAAATTCTCCTCAGAAAAAATCATCGATTGGGTCAGGTATAGAACTCGTTACCACACCAACACATTTTTCCACCAATGAGTTTTTATAATGACTTTAGAAATCACTGGTTACAATATTAACAATAAATTAATATTCCAAATTGCTAATTATTATAACAAATTGACCTATTAGAACAAATTCAAAAATTTTTATTAATTGGTATTATCAGTAATTTGGTGGTTTGAGTAAAGCAATCTGATCGCTTAAACTTGTATGATTTTTATTCTTTGCTTATAATAGGTATAATACCACTAAAAAGGATACGGTGGTCTCGATTGGTCAATTATTCTGAAGTATCAAATAAGCTGGAAAATAATTATTTTCACTGATTTACGAATTATTCCATAGTATGGAGAATACTTTCAGGACAGCTACGAAGTGTAAATTATGAATAAGAATAGTTATTCCGTCCTGATTATTGGAAAATACTGACAATATACGTAGAAGACCAAGCAGTACATAATTATGGAGTACAGAATAATCAGAGAATAATTGTTCCGATAAAAAAATAGAAACTTTGTGCGCTGAAAATGTTTTCAATATTTGATACTAATAATCAGATATTGCTGTTTCTGTTTATTTCTGGGCCATAAATTCTTTTTCTTAAAAAAATTGTCCAATATTTTGAACAATCCCGTTCTTGTGCGTTTCTGCAGTTGTGTAAAGGTTTCTCAAACATCTCCTCCTTTGTGAGGTATGAGTAACCTTGTGACAAATTCTCTCTTAAGGTCATGGTGGTTTGGGCGTTCCCTCTTGTTATAGGAAGGTAATGTGTTCGAATCCCGAACCAGCCGAAGATCCATCGTGTTCACAAATGGCAACTGGGCACGTAAAATAGTTCGTGGTCGCAATGTCTTACATGTGAAATGATACCTCTGGAGGTGACAGACCAAGTCTGGGGTTTTCTACTTGGTCCCTGTTCTAAATGACGAAGACCCGACTACTGTGAGGTTAACAATAGCACTAGCTCCCCACCATGTAAGTTGCTATCACTTTCATCCTGTTGCTGTTACATTTGATAAAGCCGCCAGGGACTGGACAAATGAAGTCAGAGAGCGCTTTCCGTTTTCAAAAGAGCACCTCCTACGAGGGTGGAAGTACGACTTTTGTCTTTTTTTTTTGGAGCTTTTGGGTCATAGATGGCAGCACCATTTGGATCTTCCAACTTAGAGTTAGAAGCCAGAGAAGACCCAAAGCCAGGCTCCTACCTTCAGAGGTATTAATTTGGAATAAAAA
The DNA here is from genome assembly GCA_026290005.1 of Latrodectus geometricus. Taxonomy (NCBI): domain Eukaryota; kingdom Metazoa; phylum Arthropoda; class Arachnida; order Araneae; family Theridiidae; genus Latrodectus; species Latrodectus geometricus. The sequence goes on along the minus strand of JAPDSC010076812.1, from coordinate 967 downwards.
AAATGGAGGACATTGCAACCACGACATATTTTACGTGGCCCAGTCACCATCAGTGAACACAACCGATTTTAGGTTAAGCCGGGATTCGAACTCACTACCTTCCGGTAACGAGAATTACACCCTAACCAGAGGCCGCGGTGGCCTGGTTGGTTAGGGCGTCGTTCGCGTTACCAAAAGGTGGTGAGTTCGAAACCCGGTTCAGCCGAAGATCCGTCGTGTTCACTAATGGTGACTGGGGCACGTTAAATACGTCGGGTCGCAATGTCCTCCATGTTCCCATAACAGATTAATAATTCTGGAGGTGGTTGGAGCCTGGTTTGGGGTCTTCACTGGTTTCACTCTCTAAATTGTAAGATTCAGGTGGTGCTGCCATCTATGAGCCAAAAGTCGTACTTCCAACTTCGAATGAGGGTGCTCTATTAAAAAAAAAAACGGAAGACGCCCCCTCTCTGACTTCATTCGCCTATCTCTGTGACAGGTGGGCTTGGCGTCGCCAAGTGTCATTAACAACAACACACCCTAACCAACCACGGCCCGTTTCTATAGTTGTTTGTAATACTATGCGCTGTTAAATCTTTCTAAGTTGTTCCTTTTAGTAGTAAAAAGGAAAGAATGAACAACTTTCTAAAAAGACGTACAATTTATGACGTACCTACCATGTTGCTGACCTCATTTTAAAGCTTCCCAAAAGTGTGAACATCAGACCATTGTCGGCGTCTGAGCTCTTTTCTTTAAGCTTCCAGTAATAATGAATCATCAGGAAGTTTAACGTAGTCTTCAGAATTGTTTTCCGGGTTTTCTTCTTTGCTACGCTTGAATACTCTACGTAAAGTCCTCTCTTAAGATAATTGACGCGGTGGATATTAAAATGCCTTACAATGGCCTTCAGCCGTCAGATTGTAAACTATTGTAAAGCAAGAATATATATATATATATATATATATATATATATATATATATATATATA
>JAPDSC010076806.1:0-20418 GCA_026290005.1 Latrodectus geometricus | reverse complement strand
ATATATAGTGTATGTGTGCGTCTGTTAACCTATAAAACAAATAAAAATAAAGCTAAAATACTCTTTTCGATAGCTACTTTAGCTTCATTTACAACATTTCTTTAATTAAAGAGGTATTTTCCAAACTTTGACACATGTGTATTTTGTACATGTGTACTTTGAAACACCATAATTTTACAATTTTCGTAATGCTGAGTACCTCTCGTTTAAAAAAAAAAAAGATGTATTTGAATAACAACTAAAAATACATTATTTCTTCTTTAGGACATTTCTAAAATAAGAAAAGAAAAAAAATTATTCATAATAAAATAAAAATATTGTAAGTAGCATTTGTTTGGATCAATGAGAAGATTGAAATTATTTATGCTGCGATGACAGATCATCATAATTTGGATCCCTGTTTGCTAATTTTAATCTCAGATATGGTTCCACGTCTAATAGTCTGTTCCTTTTTTTTTTCGACTTAATCTCTACAAATGCTGAAAAAGCAACTTCACATAAATATGAATTTGGAAAAAGCAAGATGTATTTCAGAACTTATTTTCTATTATGTTGCATTTGCATCCAGAATGATGTTAAAGCACTCTTTTATGTTTAATTTCTAAAAATTCGTCTGAAGCCAATTCCAACAATTGCTCCTCATCTGAAGCGTCAAATCTTCTGGTAAGGATGTTGTGTTTTTTTTTTTTCATTTTGGACAGAGTCACGTGATTTACCAGGAGATTGAATTTCGTATAAGTTAAACTCCTATCAAACTCTTATTGTTCCCCTGGAGTACGCTTACCCCACTGAATTACAGTACACTGAATTAAAGTAAGCAGTTGCAGTTAGCAATCTATTTCAAGTCGTATCAACTCGATGCCTGATCATTTCGACTTTGAAAGTTCATTGCAGAGGATTTTGATAAGGATTCCTTCTCAAAAACTATATCTTTCTATTCCATTTCCAAGTAACATACTAGGATAAAACTAATGCTTTGTTATGTAGATTTAAATAAAACTGGATTACACTCCTGAAACTTAGCATGAAATGTAAGTAGCAAACTCTGACCTTCAAAATTCAAATGATATTAAAAACTAATCAGACACACGAGCTTCTTATAAAAATAATAATTCAGTATAAGGTTAGCCAATACTTAAGGGTGCCCCCTTGATTCTCGCCAAGTTGTGGTTGTATCGCCAAGTTGGGCAAAACTCAATTGTATTCTGATTGCAAAAGAGCAATTGATTATTCTGTGCCAACAAAAATCGGCAATAAAATCGATAGCTAAACAAAAATCGCCATGTTTGTCAAGGGGGCACCCTAAAATATAATTATACCCAGTATAAAATGTAAATTTCAGCAGCAAACTGATTTTAAAAATGATTTCTAGGAAAGTTTCTAATCAAAACTACCAAGATATGAAATTAAACCTATTTTTAATAAAGTTAGTTAATTCATAATATTATTTTTCTGATTGGTAACCGAATTCAAAGCAAAAATTTGTTACTCTTGTAACCTTATTATGTGAAGTGTCTGCCCAAATTTTCTAATAAATTAATCATTGTATCATTTATATTAAAACCCTCATCATTGTGGTCGACATGACAGAAAACAAGATGCTCAAGAAAGTACTGCTTTTCCGTGTGTGTTTTTAATTCCTTATTATCGTAATTGACACATCCGTATTTAACCTAATCTTAACAGCATTCGTAATGAATGAAATTATACGTATCTTTAACTTATTTTTACATAAACAGGCGCTAAATATAAAAAAATCTGAAAGCTTGTTCAGTACTTTAGAGAGTTTAATTGAAACTTCTAATTTAACAAAGGATATTTTCTCAAGTTATAAACCATTGAGATATTTTGAGTTGTCTACATTGATAACGATTATTTTTATACACAAAACGATTTAAACTTTCAAAGTTTGCTTAAATTTTCTGCATCAAAGCATAAACTATTTATATTTTTGTCAATAATCCACTACAACACAAAAAATTAGAATTATTTGCGTTGTAGTGAATTAACTGTTGTAGAGTGAAAAATCAGGAGATTGTTTTACAATTTAGAAACACGGATTAAGAATATTTGTTTGATAACTCAATTATTTAATCTTCGTAAAAACTGTTCTTTGTCATGTTATCACAAAATTCTTTTTCAATATGCATCAAATACATATATGTGTGTGTGCGTGTACATGTACTAAAAAGTGCATAAAAAAACTAAAATAAAATGCTTGTAGAATTATCAAATTAAAAAAAAACATGAAGAATATAAATAAACTAAAAGTCATGATTTATTCATATTTTTAATAAAATTTATAATATATATATATATTTTGCATATAAGTTTGAACACAGTTGGCTCATCTGTGTCTTTGTCTCATATGCATGCCAGCATGAAACGATCTCAGTTCCCAGCCGACACACATATGTGCCAGAGCAATTTCTTTTTCATCATATTTGAGTCAGTGTCCTGGGTCGTTTAAGAAAGGCTATAAGTTTATGCATAAAATGGCTTTAAATTTTCAAATAGAAGGTCCATTATACATACACATCATATATACAAATATTACTTATAACAGCTTTTTAAATGAGCATATGGTATTTGTTCATAATAAGTATGATTTTATTTTTATAAGAGTATGAACACATTTTAGTTTGGAGTCCAGTTTTTAAGGGATAATTAGATCTCTTAAATGAAATTGTGTTTTTATTTTTTAACAGTTACAATGACAAAACTTCTATAAAGTTTAAATAAAGTTAAAATAGAAAAATAGATGCAAAATATTTTTAGATTTTTATTTTGAATTTATTAAACTCGCTATTTAGTTTAAAGGAATTTTTCAAAATATTGAAAATAAATTACTAAGAAAGAAAGTTGAGACCCCGCGCTTTGTTTGCTTACATTCTAGCAAAAAATTCTCCGAAATATCAAATGAGTTATTACGAGCAAGAATTTCAATGTAGAACAGTACGTAGATCCCTGCTTTCAAATTTTTCATTTTTAAAAATAATTTTAAGGGGCAATTTTTTAATTTTTAAACATAATTTAGAAGTCATTAAAAGGTAAGTAAATAATTAAAATAAAATGTGAATAACTTGTCACCAGTGTTGTAAAACACAGAAATAGTGTTGTAAAACACTGAAATAGTTGTTGTAAAACACTGACATAGTTTTAGAAAATACAATATGTAATTAAAAATATATGAAATTGCATCATTTTTAAATATTTTAAGGTGAATTATTAAACTCGCGTTCATATTTATGTAATTTCATAAATTTTAATTTAACAGCAAAAAAATAATAATAATAATAATAATAAATAAATAAAGAAAGAAAGAAAGAAACGAAAACAAATCCCTACCAATTGCGGCGAGAAACGCGCATTTTGAAAGGGTTGAAAGAAGTGTCTTCGTGAAAGGGTTAAAAATGTTACGGCATGAACGGGTTAAAAATCATTCCGACATATCACAAACTCTGACTGACATTTTGAGAGAGAGAGAATCACTTCTTTGTAGAACATTAAAATCTCATGTTAAGCATTTTTAAAAATTACTAATAATGTGAATCGGTTTTTAATTTTATAATATAAAAGTGTAACATAAAAAACTCATTCTTGTTAGATTAAAAAAAATGAGAAATTTTCACTTGTTTAAAAATTATTTCTTTCATGTACAAAGCGTATAGTTTGAATTTTTAATTAAATAAAATTAAAATTACTATACTTGTAACTATTTTAGCACAAGACTCTTACAAATGCGACTTCGAAAGGGGCCTGTGTTCATTTTTAAGTAATCATGAAAACAATAGGGTGAACTGGATTGTAGGAAGTGGAAAACAAAATGTCGAAGATACAGGACCCTCCACAGATCATACGTTTGGAAATGGTGAGTTTTGCTTAATAATAATATTTATCTGTTATAATCAAGATCACTAGATTTTAGTTATTTTCTATATTTGGTTATAATATTAAAAAATGACCTGTATAGCATCTTTTTTGAATTTATAAATGATAATAATTTGGGCTCAGATTTACTGTACGATCGCTAGTGGCGCAATTTTCAAAAGTTGGCTATAAATAACATTTTATGGCAACCAAATTAATTCTGACCAATCACAGATGAAGGATTCCAACCAATGAAAAATGGGGGATGCTGACAAAATGGGAACCGACCAATAAAAAATGGAATATTCTGTTTATTTTCAGACCTCGCTTGTGCAAATTGGCGAGGTTGACGAGATTTTTGGCAATTTTTTGAAAAATCCGCCAATAGCGACCGTACAGTAAATTTTTACCATAATTTCGTTTCCTAATGAAAAACAATTTGTTTGATATAATATTAGTTTGGGGAAAAGGAAATCTATTTTTATGTGAACTTCTATGTTTTATTTCCATGGTTTTAGTTTTGTGTAAATGATTTCAAACTGTTTTGTAACTTATCTTTAGCTTCTGCACTGCTAAACATGCTGGTCAACTTCGGACATTTTTGTGATTTTACCGATATTTTTGGCAATGGTTCTACTTGTGCAAAAAGCGTCTTTAATATCAAATTTACCAGAATGTAATCGTTGAAACCAAAACTAATGGCTGTTACAGTATTGAGATCATAAACACTATTTCTGATTTTAAATTGCCTAACTTGTATTTTCGCGATTATCAAAGAAAAACTGTGAAGGTACTGCGTTTTCTCTTTAATTACTTCCATTTTTAACCCACTATGTCCATTTTTAACACACTATATCCCACTATATCCACCATTTTTAACACACTAACTGATTGGTCCTAATAAAAAGTGGCAAAAAACGAAATGTAATCTTTGATCATAAATCTAAAATTGTATGTACGATACTTAAAGATATATCCAACACTACAGTCATTAACCGAAAAAAATAACGGATTTCTTTTTCCAAACTAATATAAATCGTTCTTCTCATTTATGTGCTATGCAGTTTAATTCTATATTCAGGCTAATTTATTTGTAAAAATTTGTTTATTTTAAATTACTGATTTAATTATTAGCACAAATTTTGATTTATTTAATTTATAACATTTATTTTTGGTATTTTCGTAGTGATAACGGATTAATCTTATTCGACATCCTTTGATTCTGCGATAAGAAGCTAACGATTAACTTTAAAATAAAAATCGATAGTTATAACTACTTACATTTATTCAGCTTTATAACTTTGTATTGACTGAAAAATTTGTTTGTTAGGCATCCTTACTTTTTTAACGCTTTTTTACTTTTTCAACACGAGGACTAGTAAGACCGGGACCCACAACTCTTAAAAAGCATTCCAAACCTATTATATAAATGTGTGTAAATACTAAAACTAAAATGTATTTACAATTATTGAAGACCGAAGTAGTATTCGAACCCCCAAATTATTGGATCGAAGATTAGAACTCAAGCCTTTCAACTGCTTGCTCGACATTGTCTTGCACACCTTGATTTATAATGGTGGTACTGTTCCAATATAAGAGAAGACTATAAATATTTTAATGATTCTCATATTAAAAGTTATTAAAGTTTTTAAATAACTTGAATGTATTCGTACAAAATTATTAAATAATAATGTATTTTTATACTATATACACAGTCCAGTCACACTAATTTGATCACCACATAATTTTGACGTCAAAGTTAAATAACCAACCACAGAAGCACAATGTAATTAAACGATTATAAAGGGCATGTGAGGGCTTCGGAAAACATTGCAATCGTTTATATAATGCAGAAACAGAGCGATTTATCCGAAGTCCAAAAGGGCATGATCAATGACTTTCGTGTTAAGGCTTGAAGCATTTGCAAAACGGCTAAACATGTGAACTGTCCATATCCACCTTGGTAAAAGTGTACCATGAATAGCAAATGGAACTGTTTAAAATTAGTGACATGGTAAATAAGGTGCACAACAAGCCATAGATGACAGAGGAGAACAATGGCTGCGGATATGCATTCGTGCAAATAGATGTGCTACCGTTGAACAGCAGACCACCCAGGTGAACCAAGGGGCTATCAATAGTGACTTCCAAACTATTGCTCAGCTAACTCTGTTAGGACCTAAGAAGCAGACCTATGCTGACTGCTGTTCAGACTAGAATTTGCACACCAGTATCGCAACTGGACATCCACTGAGTGACGACAGGTAGTGTTTTTCGACAAATCTCATTTCATGCTCTCTCGGACAGATGGATGTTGGCGTATACGATTTGAAACTTCTGTAAGCAAACACCCTCCAATCATCACTGGAGTGGTCCAGGCTGAATGCGAGAGCACTAAAATCTGTAGAATGTTTCCTGGCATTCTCAGGGTTCATTCTTCATTGTGGAAGGCACGATGAATCAATACAAGTACGCATTTGCCCTTGCGGATTATGTTCACCCTTTTATGAGGATTGTTTTTCCTCAGGATGATAACCTCTGCCAGCAAGACAATGCGAGCTTTCATACACCTGGCAATGTTCATGCGTGGTTCGAAGAGCAACAAAATGAGTTTATTGTTCTTCTCTGGCCAAAAAACTTATTCATCTGAAACTCAACTTAAACTCAATCAAGAATTTGTGGAACCATCTCGACCTGGTTGCTCGCGGCATGGCTCCCCATCCTCCGTAATCTAACCAGCTGGTCACAGCACTGGAGTCGCTATTTCTGAACATCCCACTGAACACCTTCAGGAACCTAATATTGATTCTCCTTATCTCAATTTGCTCTGTGAAAAGAAAGTATTCTAGCTTCAAACAGGTGGTCACTTTAATGTGACTGGATTGTGTAAATGATTTCATTAATATAGATATGCAATAGCGTAACTGACTACGGATGGGGAGGACCTGGATTTGAATCCCGGCTCGGGCAGGGATGTACTTTCTCTTTCTCTCTCTCTGTGTTTCTTGTCCTTTCCTCAGATGATGGATGAATGTGTCCCGCCCTATAAACGAGTTTGTGGTGGTGTGGCATGGGCGATGCTTCTCGTACCTCCATGACTTGGTACACAGGTGCCCACCGTGTAAAGATAAAATGAGTAGCAGTTTCGGGCCTTGTTGCGGCTAATGTACGTACGTACTTGCTCAAGGGTGCCCACCATTAAAAAAAAAATAGATATGCAATTATAAGCATAAATAAATTTAAGTAATCACCCTTTTATGTATGAATGAAAAATATTAACTTATTATAGAAAAAAACAAGGGTTTAATGAAAATGTCCTTATCTATTTTCTACTGTAAAATGTCTTAAATAAATCCCATACTCGAGCCAAAAATAAGTACACATACAGCATAAATTGTTTCTATGAGTTGACACCTAAAATATGTATGAAATGCTTTATATACTAGGATTTATTGCTTAATTGCCAACCAGATAGCTGATTTAGTTGGAGCTTTTGCCTTTAGTTAATGCTTTCGATTCCTATCTCTAACATGGAGACTTGTGTTGGTTCTGAATAAACTTTAAATTTTAGAATCCAGCTCTTATAAGTCCCCTGAAAAAAATACAAGCGTGGAAAGACAATCAAACTGAGCTGTGTTATCTAATTAGCAATCAATGTTTTATTTAAAAGCGAACTGTGTTACCTAACTGTATCTGAACTTGTTTTTAAATTAATATATTTATCCATGCTTTTTCTTTTATAATGTTAAATAATAATATTTTATATTAAAGTAATAAGTTTATATTTTAGAAATACATAAAAAAAGATTAGCTGTTTCACCAAATATTTAACTTTCTTTCTGTTTCGCATTGCCAAAATTGTTTTCATTTTCACAATTTGTTGATACAAGAGTTTTTAACACTTTCCAAAAACAGAACTTCTATTCATAATACCCTATTTACATATTTTAAATAATAAAATTTTATTACCAATACATGGAAAATTATTGACGTATTAATTGAAAATCTGATAAATCACTTTTTCGTCTTCATCTCTTGGAAAAATATAATTATTATTTAACTCAAAAAATTACCAATAAAACATTGCAAATTTAAGACAGATTTATGATTGCTTAAAAATGTAAGTAGTATTAAGATTAAGCCAATTTTAAAACCTTATTTCTAATTTGAAAAATATAGTATTGATTATGAATAATGTTTATTTTAAGTAAATATATCAAGGTCGAATTGCTTTTAATTCAACTGCCAAAGCAGCATTTACGATCCTTACTATTAATTAGTACTCCAATCATTTGGCATATAAAAGCAAGGAAATATTCAGAAAGTGTTGCGAATAAAAACTTCTCATTACTATCTTCCTTTTGAATTCAAAGAAAAAAATATTCCAATCGGAGGAAAATTGAGGTTTAATAAATGATAATAAATAATGAGGTCTAAATAAAGAGAGAGTAAAGATATCAAATTAAATACATAAATTTTTATCAGTATTTAAAAATTATGTTTTACAGAGTATTTGTTTGGGTTAGTTTCAAGCATCAAAGAAGCTGCATGTTTTTCAACAAGTTAATGGTTACTCGGTTTATTTGATGCTGCTACTCTATAATTTTGAAAATCCAACAAATGTTGCGTTATTTTTGAACATTCAACCATACCTGTTAGCACTGTAATCGGCGTGAACAGGAATGACACCTAAAAAAAGATTTCTATACTATCTGTGGATTTAAGATTTCTATACTATCTGCGGACAAATATAGTTATGTACTTCTATTTATTTTAATAATACATCAGTTAACAATAAAGGTTTCCGCTTTTCCGAAGCAGAATGGCAAAAATACTAACTCCCATGTTATCAAATCCGAATGTTCTTTAAAATTTTCCTGTTTTTGTCCAGAAAGTTCGTGCCGATATTTTAGGACAATTAAAACGCAGCTCATTTAAATATTGAGAGACATTAAATTATATAGGTACCATTTTGCTCCACAACTTTTCTCCATCTTTCGTGTTTCTTGAGAATTCCGTCCTTCCAGAACTTCTCAGATTTCTCAGCAAAAAATTTGTCCAAATGGGTTTTGATCTCAACCCAAGAGTCGAAATATTTCCCATGAGGGAAATCCTTCATCCAGCATCCTAGCCATAAACAGCGCATATTTTATTTGCCACTTGTGTGACATATTTGCCCTTCCGGAAAAAAGAAATGCATTGAATGCCTATAATGCACTTTACTTACCACCCTATTCTAAGGCGTACAAAACGAATAGAAATTAACGAATTGTAACCAAACTTTTTTCCAAATATGGCTGAAGCTATCGCTTTTAGAATATGTACACGTGTCATTTGTTTTAAATAATTGTGATACATTTAGTTAGGTCTCTAGTGCTACCTACTGAAAATAGACACGAACTTTCCGGACAACCCAATAGTCATATCAATTGTTAATTTTTTCCAGTTTCTTAATTTAAATCTTTTTTTATACTGTTTATAAAATCATATGTCCTGTTTTGTATACTTAGGTTTTAGTATATGAAAATGAGAAGTGTATATTTTAATGACGTATTTCTATTACTTACAGCAACTGGAAATTATTTGTATGTTGATGTGAGCATAGCCAAGAAAAGTGAAGTGATTCTACAAACCATTGTACTGAAAAAAGAGTACTGTGCCAGGTTCTTTTATCACATGTATGGAGCAGATGTTGGCGAACTGAGGTTTTCAGCCAGAAGTGTTTATAACTCAGAAATCATTCCACAATTCATTCGAAGTGGCTCTCAAGGTGACCGATGGAAAGAAGCCCTCTTAAGCATCAAACACTCCTCTTACATGAGTTACTTAGGCTACAAAGTAAGTTAACCAATATTGATTTACAAGGAATAAAGCCTTTATTTAATCACTCATTAGTTTTTAGGACTACAATTATATAACCAATTATACATTGTGTCTTTATGGTACTACCGCATTTAAGCGTCTGTACACAATAACTATCTAGTTTTCAATATCTTTGATCGCAGGGCGTATTAGTTTCAAGAGTGAATTGGCAATTAAGTAAAATTATAAATTAAATCCAAAAATTATCAATTATTAATCCAAAGAAATTAAACTGCGAATTAAATTCAATGGAATCCAAAAAAATGAAAGTACGGATTTTATCCAAAGATTATCAATTACCAAATCCAATCCAAATGATCAGTTAAAAATCCAAAGATATCATTACGAATTATATCAAAAATTCATTTTAAGTAGACATATCAAAGTCACACTGTTTTTTAATCAACTGCCTTTGTAGTATTTGCCATGTTAACTGAAAACTAACAATTACTAAATTATATTTAAGTAAGAAACTAATTATTTTTATTTAATCTGTTTATGTGCAACTGATGTGGAAAAAGTTTATAAACTCAACATATATTTGCAAAACTGAAAACATAGTTAAATTACAAGACTTGTATGTAGTTAAATTAATGTAACCAGTAACTTCAAAAAATAAATTTTTTTAGTATAGAAATTATTTAGGTTTTATTTTAATTTAGATAAGGGAAATAATATATTTCATGTCACTGAAATTTTAGTCAATGTAACCAACATAAAACATACAAAGATTAAATTTTAATTTGATGTACGTAAAAAAAAATTTTTTTTGTTGAGTGCCAGCTAGACTGGCAATATGGGGTGCGCAGTTGCACTTTTTCAGTTGAACCGTAATTTGGTGTGGAATCCAACTTCTTCAATACACACGTGCCATATGTACCCATTTATAAGGTAGGCATATTTTCATACAAAGAAAAAACAAAAACAGGAAAGAGAGAAAGTGCATCCATGCCCGAACCAGGATTTGAACGCAGGACCTACCTATCCACAGTCAGGCACACTGACCACTAGACAAAATGGGCAGCTCTCATTTTGTTGATATTATTCATATGTGTTACCATCATGTGTTACATGCAACCTTTACCTTGGCAAATAAATGGTTTCCCGCTTTCCATTTCATATCAACAGTTTCTGGATTCAATTCCGATCTTGAAAGTTTTGTTTGCAGTAATTTGTTGCTCACTTTAAGCTGTCCCAAACCAATAAATTTTCATGTGCAACAAATGATGGTAGAATGTTGTCCAAACAGACTGCAGTGAAATTGAAAAGGACTTTTCTTAGATGGGATTCAGACTTATCTTATTATTTATCACCTTCTTTTTTCTTGATTCTTACACGATTTTTTGTTTCTTTATCAAGCATATACTTTCTTCTCTTCACGCTTAAAATAATTCCTAGAACTTTATCTTTCCTATCCAACATAAGGATGCGCAGCTTGTCTAATTTTGGACCTTGCGCCATAAAACCCAACCAACCAACATAAGGATACCAGGAAATGCTTTTAAATTTAGTTATTGAGGATTAAATTTGTGCCACCAAGGATTCATTTTTTCAAGGATTAACTAATTTAAGCCTAATAATTTATTCCATTATTTAACTTTTTATTTAAAATGGAATAAATTATTAAAATTTTCTTTTATTCCAGTTATTATTTATAGCAGAACATAAGTCATCTTCTAGAGTGAAAGGCGACATAGCCATTGATGATATAGAGTTGACACCAGGAAAATGTCCTGAAACAAAAGGTAAATATTTAAATTGTTAAATTTAATTTACTCTATCACTGCACCGTATTTAATCGCAAGATATTTAGTATCCTCGTCGCAAATTTCTCACCAAAAGCTTGGACATCAACTCTTGCAGCGTCGAGTACCCCAGACGTGGAAACATTTACGCATCTTCCACTTAATTAACAAAATTTTGAAATCTCCATTGCCAATCCATGGTATTCTCTGGACATAAATGCACTCAACAAGCATTTAGACTTGATGCCCTAACACATGACAGCTGTTATCCGTTGAAAAAGAAGTCAATAAAATATTTTTTTTTGAGGTTTCAATACATTAGCCAATGTGCTTAGATCTTAAAATTTGAGACCGTATACAACTTATATATTTATGACTGAATGGGACGTGGTGATAATAATTTAGAATTTTCAATTCTAATTTGTATGATTGCAATTATTAAAAACAAATTATTCTTTTACCATTAGAGTATGTTAATTCCATCATTGCTGAAGTCTAAAATGTGATGTATTAAGATAAAATCATTAACACGATTAAAGAAAGTTGGCAGTTACAATTTCTAGACAGAACATGAAGCCTAATTTTTACAGATTAATTATCACTTGGAAAGCATGACAGTTTGGAAAAGAAAAATTTTGTTCTTACATACTACATAGAGAATGCTAATACTAATAAACTAATACAAATATATAGCATTATAATAAAATATTTTTTAATAAAAAAATCTTCGAAATAAAACTATCCTTATTTAACTTTTATAAATATCTCTTTAAAATCGAAAATGGCTTGTTCCCTTATAAAATATTTTTAATAAAAACATTTTATTAAATAAAACTGTTGATATTCAGTTTGTATATAAATTTCTCATTGAAAGTGAAAATACCTAGTTTCACACATTGAATTTTCATCTGATACGATTTTTATCAATATCATGTTATTGATAAGGAAAATAATCTTTTCTTTATTTTCATTTCATCTTAGATAAGAAAAATATCAATGTACTTTGTTACTTTACAATGCTATTTTTATTCTTCTTATTTTAATATAAATAAAAATTGCTCATCTTGCATAAAAAAAAGTGCAGCAATGAAATATTAGAAGTGAAATAATAGATTTCATTCTTACTTGCATTTTTATACTTATATTCATTTTATCTTCAGTTCATTTAATGAAAACTTTTAATAAATTAGTACGAATAAAGCCTGAGAAAGGACACATCAATAATTTATTATGTGAATCGGTTTTAACCTCATTCAATATAATAATTTTTTGGAATTATTATTTTGAAATTATTTTTTTTTTCTTGTGTTTTAGCTTAAAAATATTCATTACTATTTTTTCGATATAATGTCGCATTAGTTAAATAAAAAAGTAATGAAAATTGTTCATTTAAATCTATTAGCTTAGTAAATAGTTAGTTATATTTGCGTATTAGGAAATACATTTTGAATAAATTGTCTTGCCAGTCACTGTTGAATAAAACATATTTAGGTGAAAAATTATATATAAAAATAGTTCAAACATTTAAAAATTAAAATTTATACATTTAAATATGTCAATAGTGATTTCAGTGATAAACTAATCTATGCTGAACACTAAATATCTCTTTCCTTCAAATACTTTTTTTGTATACTTTTAATTTATATTATGTATTTATTGATTTACATAATTTTATGCAGAGTTGCATTTTTAATTCCCTAAATTAAACAACAAAAAATAATTATATGAGGTACAAAGGGTTCAGTGTTAGTGAAATTCTCACATGTGTGAACGATTTTCTTTATACATTTAATTACGTTGTTCTTTTTACAAAAATGCTTGAAATATGATAAGTTATTATCCCAAAAAGCACTGAAATCATTTATTAGAAACATGTGTTTTTTACCAAATAAAATATTTTTTGATAAAATATTTATTAATAATGATTAACCAGTTCTTTAAATTATATATAGTATAAATAGAATCATCACTTGATATACAACAAAAATCGATAATTTATGAAACATAAAATATTCTCATTGAAAGTATCTCTTTGAAACTACTTGGCAGACGAAAATTAAAATTTTATATTAAATTTGAAGTGAAATAAAATACTATTTTATGCTCTTGTTCCTCATTTCTACTCTTAATAAAAACTGTTTTGCGTATTTCAAAATTTCTTACATAATAATAACACCGTTTTTTTTTTTTTCTTTAATTATTTTTTGTTTTAATATGTTTAAATTTTGGTTTAAAGTAATTTTTTTAAACAAATTATGTATATAATCTGAATTTCAACAAAGGATGTGTTTATCATTTAAGCAAACAAATTGATTTATTAGCGTAGAAAAACACTGAAATTTTTTGTAACCAAAATACCAAAGTATTTCGCATTCTGTCGGATACTTAAATTCGAAATAAATATTTGAAATGAATAAGTAATCATTTTTGTTCACCATCAATTCAGATTAACCTAGAGAAACTACGAAACAAATTGTGGCAGCGGGGGCCTGGTCATTAGGGCGTCGTCGGAAGGTGATGAATTCGAATCCCGGCTTATCCGAAGATTCGTCGTGTTCACTAATGGTGACTGGGGCACGTAAAATATGTCGTGGTCGCAATGTCCTCCATGTTCCTATTTCAAACTAATACCTCTGGGAGTGTTAAGAGCAAGATCTTGAGACGTCTTTGGTTTCCTATCTCTAAAAATTGGAAGACCCTGATGGTTCCGCCAGGTCGTACTTCCACCCACGTGGGAGGGTGCTTTATTCAAAAACTGAAAACTCTCTTTCTGACGTCATTTGCCCAGTCAGAAGGGTGGGCTTGGTTTCGTCAAGTGTCATAAGTAACAACAACAACGAAACAAATTGTATACTGTACTAAAATAAATTCTATTTTACTTCAAAATGTATAATAGAATAAATACAGTGAAATCCACATTTTTCAGTCTTAGGCAACAATAGTTAACATAGCTTCACAATTCACATTATATCGAACAATTCTCAAAAATATATCGAACTGTGATCTAATCTAATAATTAAAAATTAATTTTAATTAAAATTTTGGCAATCTTAAAAGGATTTTAGAAAAAAAACGTAAAATGAGCAAGAGACGAACATCGGAACTTTTTCATCAATTTTCATCAAATGGTCAGTTTTGCATGAAAGCCTGTAACCCCACTATTTTGGGTATATTTTTCGGATACTTTACGGTTTAAAACGAATTATTTTCATTCAATAAAATAACACTATTAAAATTCTAATATTTTTATATATTGTTGATAGAACTGTGAACAATATTTGTTTATTTTGAAGGAAATGCCAGGGATTTGTGTAATTTCGATGATACTGACTGTGGATATACTGTTACAAAAGAACAGAGAAAACTAAAATGGCAGTGGAAAGGGTTATCAAAATCAATCAAAACATCAGCCGATCTTCCTTTTACTGACCATACTCGAGGAACTTCGATTGGTGAGTATGATATGAAGAAGTTTTTTCTTATAGAATTTATCTGTTGATTTATTAAATTAGATGAAATGTGTTTATGACATTTAAATAAATTTCATTTAATAATCTGTTGTAGTCTATAAATTACCTCAAAATTCTTTTGATTTTTGATAAATAACATAAAGTTTTCCATGCAACCATGGTAACCGGAAAAAATTGAAAAATGGAGTTAGGCCACTTTCAAAATAAACGGCTCAAATAATTAAGTTAGCTTTATTATTTATTAACATAGTAATAAGCTGAATAAAGTTTCAGATATGAAATTATTTAATTTAAAATAGTTATTTGTCAATGAAACTAGATTTTGCAAAATGAAATTACTTCAATAAGTGTAACCCTTTTTAAGGACGTGGCAAGTATACTTACCACCAATTTAATAAATTTCTTAAATGTCCATGATATTCTATCTTTCCACTTATTTGTGCTGCCAGCTTTTTTTGGCTTTTTGATATTGATCTCTCTTTATTTCACAGTTTAAATTAGGCTTTAAACTGTGAAATAAAGATAGATCAATTATCAAAGAGCCATTTTTTACTCGTGCACAACCTAGAAATAGAAAGGAAAATAATACAATTTCAGTCTAATATGAATAAAAATTCTAATATAACATTCCTTCTATAAATTATAGTATTATATATATATATATATATATATATATATATAAGCATTGTTTTCAACTTTCTCATTGTCCCCAATTGGCAGCATACTTACCAACAAAAAAAGTGAATTTCTTTTAGAAAATTTAATAAATCAATTTTAATTCCAATATTATTTTAATCTGCTATTACTAGAAATAAATAGGCCATTAATTGGTTAATGAAACTAATGAGAGCTTATAATTTCCAAGGATTAAATTCTTTTTTTATTCCATTTATGAAAAATTAATATTATATTTTGCTTATAAAAAAAGTTCACTGTAAATAGCAACTAATTTGATAAAACTTTTTTGTGTAAGTTAAAAATTACAATTTACGTTCTGTCACAAAACGTTTTTCCAAATTTTTCTAATTGACGCCTTTTACGATGTTTTTATCAACAAAATGTATTTCAAAATATAACTAATTTTTTTGACGAAGTAGAAGTTTTGTTTCAGGTGGTTATTGGCTAGGGGAGACGAATGGTGATATTCGGCCTAGTTTACTGACAACAATCCTTAGCAGCCCCTTCTATGAAGTTCCTGACGTGTCCATAAACTGCCTCCATTTTTATTATTATTTGGATGGAGATGGTAAATCCTTTTTTTGGGGAGGCGTCAAGGAAGCTTTTCTACAAGCTCATTTGAAATATTTTTCAAACACAGGGTCAAGTAAGATATATGGCATTAGTACTTTTTCTAATGTTTTTAATCTTTTTGCTTTTCTTAAATGATAATAAGGTTTCGGAAAAAAGTTATTAAGTAATAACGAACAATTGTTATGTAATAATGTTATTGAAATCGATATTGCGCGTATGTCTGCCTTTCGGAAACAAGCGTGACATTTACTTATAAAATAACTCTAATATTTCAAAATTCTGTTTGTAGAAAAAATTCTGTTTGTTAGCAAAAGTTGATAAAATTTGCTGAAGTAGCATTTTGTGAAACAATGTCATGTTTCACAAGCATATAATGTAAGGTGCCTGGAAGGATTTTAAGAAATCTATATTTTCCAATAAAAAACATAAAAGATTATTTATTATATAATGTACCGCATTTTCCTGTATATTATTTAATTTTATTATGCTATAATTTTATTAATAGCAAAATTTGAACTAATTTGTCTCTTTTGTTACATTTGGAAAGTAAAGTAGTACTTGATTCACGTATCTTTTTATTTAAATTGTTATCCAATGAATAATTATATTTTATAAAACACATTTTATAAAATTAGATCTAGACATAGTTATGTGCTAATTATTTTGATTTTTAAAAGCATATTTTAATCAGTTAAAACACTTATAAAATATGCGTGATTATATGAAAACATAAATATTTTTTCAGGATCATGGCTTGTAACAAAAGCAAAAAACACAACAAAACACAGAGAGTGGATCTATGTAGAGGCTAGAGTAGAGATTACTAAAAAATATCAGGTAAAATTATTTCTACTGATTCATGTACTGAGTATAATAGCTATAACAATTTTATATATTATTTCACTATTGTTTTCAAATGGTTTACTGCTCTGATATTAAGAAGATTTTAAGAAATGAAATAAATAAGTATTCCTTAAAATCGTCGGCCGGAGTCAGACTTTGGGTCTTCACTGGTTTCAATCTCTAAATTGGAAGATTCAGATGGTGCTGCCATCTATGAGCCAAAAGTCATACTTCATTCGACTAGTCTGTGGCTTAGCGTTGCCGAGTGTCATAAAAAAAAACTACAACAAACTAAATGAAACGAAAAATTCTAATTTAATTGATAAAACTGTCTATTTTTATCAGTTAAACTAAATTTTTATTCAATTTTACTGATAAAAATTTATCTCATACATTCATACAAAAATTATTAACTCATGTAATTTTTAGTAAAATTTTTAACAGCGTAAACTCTAATTATTAACAAGACATGAACTAAAGCTTGCTCTAAAAATTCAATTACGTGACTTAGATTTTTCCAAATATCTTGTATGAACTGTTTTGTTGAGAAACGAAATTAAATAAATCAAAATTTAATAAATTATGCACTATTAATTATTGTCGCCCATCATATATTTAAGAAAAGCTTCGCATTATTTATTAATATTATTTATTCTTTGTAGAAATTTTATTTAATCAAAAATCGTAGGAACAGATCTATATATCAGTAAACATGCAAGTAAGAAAAAAATTAAAATTCATTCTTATTTCATTGATGTATCAAAATTTTTTTGTCTTTGTTTTGAATTCACAGTTCCAGTTTACAATTGGCTTGCAAACACCGGTAACGGCACTTATAGCTATAGACGATGTCAAACTTTTACCCGGAAGTTGTCCAGAAGCAGGTGAGCTTATCTTACGCTTATCTGATGAGACACTTAAATGTATGATACGATAAAAAATGTATGAAATATTCTTTATTTAAACAGTTTAAAATAATTCTTAAGTAAATTTTTACATAATGCTTGCACTTAAGAAAAACATCGTTAAATATTTCAAGTTTTCTTCCATAAAATTTTGTTATCTGTTGACACTGCTCTTGCAATCGTTATTAATTTTATTATAAGTGGTAAAAAAAAATCATATTAGTAATTAACAAAATATTACAAAGAAATTATTATTTAATTGAGTGGATCACTTTTTTTGATGACCCCGCTTTAAATTCAACTACACTGCTGTCCACCCAAATTGTAACACCAAGAAAGTCAAGAGATGTCCCAACAAAATTTATTTTGTAGATAACATGTTGACCAAGTATCAAATTTATAAACTTCTGCGAAGTGTGGTTCCTGCCAAAATCAGTAGCAAGAGTAGACACTATTGTTGAAGATCAACGTTGCCACACGTCTCGGCATTGATTCAAAGAGACTACGGATGTTTTCTTGGGGTACTGCAAACCAAGCAGCAATGTTGCCAAGTTGATCTGGTGTGGCAGCTGGGGAAATAATCTGGGCCAATCGTTGAGCAAAGATGGACCACATGTTTTATATCAGTGAAAGAACCGAAGTACGAGCCGGCTAGATAAGCAATTCAATCTTGCGATTGACGAAGAACCTTTGGACAATGCGGGCCACGTCTGATCACGCATTATCTTGTTGAAATATGTATGTGGGCAATCCATATTTCAACAAGATAATACGCGTACTGAAGCTAAGGAAGGACAACAAGCTCCAACACCTTGGAGATGCAGCACTGGCTGTTTAAAGTACAGGCAATGCGTGCTAGAGGACTGCGAAAATGATATTAGTACCACCCCATATCATAATAACCGGTGCAGGACCAGTGTGGGTGTGCATAACTCAGCTGCTCAACATCCTCTCACCAGGGTATCTACAGACTCGAATGCGACCACCATGGTGTTGTAGATAAAAGCGTGACTCGTCAGTAAAAACAATTTAATTCCATTCCGCTGTCCACGTCCTTCTTTCATCTTACCATTGGTGGCGGAGACGTTTGCGTCAAGGGTAGACGAAGCAATGGACGTCTTGTGGATAGACCACTCTGTTGTAAACGGTGTCGAATGGTACGGGTAGATATTAGATGATGCGTTATGGACTGATTGTACTGAGCTATGCTTCGTGATGTGCCTGAGTGATCCGTCACTGCCATACGCATAATTTGCCTGTCATCAGCTGAAGTGATTCACTGAGAAGGATGTGATCGAACACATCGCTTTGTCGTACCTTCTTGCATCCAACGATCACATTATCCGCATTTTAGCTGTTTGGGTTCATCCAACACGACTACCGATTTCCTTGAAAGATAATCCACAATTTCATTAGGCTACTATCTTCTTCTGTTGTTGAATTCGGACACTTGATCAAAAAATTATCGCCGTTTTCTGCAAAGTATAATTAGTTGGGTTTAAAAAAAAAAAAAAAAAAAAAAAAAAAAAAAAAAAAAACCCTCAATTGCCGAATTTGAAATCGTCAAAATCTCCCCGCCTTAAATAGTGCTTTGAAGTGGCACCACAGACGCGCGTGATGTGAGTTTTCGCTGAAATTCTAATCCTTTGCATATCTCACCTCCTCTAATGCATGTTGCAAATTTCATGTTATCTGCATGCTTCCTTAAAAGTGTTGCATTTATGGTGGCCAGCAGTGTAGTTAGTTGCTGAATGATTAGGGCTCCAGGCTTCAGGTAAAAAACTTGGTTCAATGCCCGTCTCAGTAGTGGATATTTGCCGAAAATCTGAATCTACCAAGATGTTGGTCATTGTGTAATTGATCTTCATGTATCAAAAATATACGTGAACAACAAGCTGTTTTAACAGAATAACATAAGTACCATTATTTTGAAATTATTTTCTTTTTAATGTAATATGTAATAAAATGTCAAATATTACATGCACTATGAAAATGTTTGAACAATATATATGTATATATATATATATATATATAATATTTCAATTGATTTCATTTAGAAATTACCTTAAACAATATAATAACATTTCATAGTAATTTTTTAAGAAATATATCACTAAAAAAATATACCCAATTCACTAATCACTAAACTATATTAAAAATTAAGATAAATTAGGATTAACATTGAATGATTTTTAAAAGTTTCTCTTCGATCTGATTGCTTAGTGACAGTGCTATGTTCCTTAATAACTTGTAGATTCGATTACCATCTCAGAAGTGGTTAATAGAAGTAGTTAAGATGAACTTCAGAAATATTATTGAAGTTTGATCATTGTGTAATTTATATCTTCAGTCTTAACAAAAAATTTTCTCCCGTGTGATTATCTTATAAAATTTCCCTCATTCATATTAAACTTGTGCTGATAAAATATAAAAACAATGTGCTATCCATATGTATTTAACTATATAAATGCA
>JAPDSC010076803.1:121408-148744 GCA_026290005.1 Latrodectus geometricus | reverse complement strand
AACATTTAAATATCAAGGAATGTTTATACTTGGATTATTTAATAAACATTTATTAATTTAAATATTTTTATCAATGCAAATGCTTGAAAACTTATAGCTTTTAAAATACCCAAGTAACATATTGAATCAAAAATGCATAAAATAAAACTATTCTAAACTTTTAAGATATTATCAGCACCATATTAACAATAAAAAATTTTAATAAGTTCACAAAAAATTTATGAAATGCTTGAATAATCTAATGTTTACTTTGTGTTTCTATTTTTTAGCCCTATAATTAAAGGAAACTAAAAGTAAAATATAAAAATGTATATCTTAATTTTAAATTGGATAATTTTACTGTAAGTAACAAAATATTTTTTTGATTTTTTAAAAAAAATACCATAAGAACTGTCTAAAATTAATATGTTTAAAAAAAAACTTGTAATCATTAATAACAACAGACAAAAGTAAAGTATTGATCTCATAATGTATACTAACATTGAGATACTTATGCTATAAATCACAAATAAAAATTAAATATAGTAATATATATACTTATAAAATACATAAATTTTTAAATTCTGATAATATTCCTCATATGAGTAAACCCTAGATTGATTTATGATGTTAAATACACATTTTGATTTTTCAATCTTCCATAAAAAAATTACCAGACACATATTTTTTTTGAAAATTTTGCAATTTTCCTGACTGTTTACAATTTTTAGGAATTTCAGAATTTGAGAATGACATAAAAACAATTTATAATGCTAAAGCAAAAAACCATTGCTTTTAAGTTATGTATATATATAAAAATTAAATCATTACATATCTAGCCACATAAATTAATGAGAAGAATTAAAAAGGACTGATTAAAATTTCTTTAAAATCTTTTTTTTTTTTAAAAAAAAGAATTCACAATAAAGCAAAATATTAAGGACCAATTATGTTTGTCAATGGCTTTATGGTTACTTTTAGTGCACCATTCTCAATAATTGCATAAGAAATCAAAATCTATCATTTCTTAATTAAACAAAACTTAATCTATTTTAAGAATAAATTCTTCTTCTTCTCTTGAGCTTGTCAGATATGTGGCACCTCTGCATTGTTGCATTTTGTACCATGCTTCAAGCCCAATTTTTCCTAGTGCCATTGTCTTGGGTCACCTACTTTGTTTATAAAGTCTGATAGGCCCTCAATGGAGTTTAGGTGTAACTCAAGAATAAATTAGTCTTTTATAATTATTAAATATTATAAAAGGCCAATTATTTTAGAAAGCTCAAACATATTTGAAGCATTCCTGAACAATTTTATGTGTTACAGTTAAAAAATAAATAATAATACATAATTTCTCTATGATGGTTTAAAATCTTCCTATTCTCATGCACAAAATAGCTAATTGTATTTCAGTAAAATTTACAAAAATAAGATCAACAGTAAATAAAATATTTATAATTATTCATAAGAAAAATAAATTCCATGGTTAAATTAGACAAAATTTGTATTATATGTAATACAGTTTTCTGTGAATGGTAATTTTGTATTGTCTTCATTTCCTACTTAATGAATTGAGTGGATCATGTACTGAAGAAATATTAATACACAACAGATTAAAAAAAAATTATTGAATTAAGAGCCAGTTTCATCAACCCTTAATATATTTAAATTTTTTTTTTGGTTAGCTTGTCAATCAAAAAGTAATTATTCATAAATATTTATTCAAGTATGAAGAATATTATTTACTCAGACATCAATTTACCTGTTATGCCTAATTTCCTCAACATTCAAACTATTATTCAACTCAGAACCAGATATGGAAGAAGCTCTTACATTAAATGCATACCATGCATTCCACCTCAGTAACCGATTTTCACAATGCTGTAAGAAAGTTTGATAAATGTAAGGATCAAGGGTCAGTACCCAAGGTCCTTTTGAAATATTACTCCTATAAAGAGAGCAAATAAGATCTTTTAAAAAGATGCATTTTAACTTCATACTTTTACTTTTAATAACAAAACATAATGTACTATCACATTTTTTAAATTTAGATTTATAAAAAAAATAATAAATCAACTCAGCATAGTAATTTATAATAATATAATAATTAATTTTTTCATATTAAATCTATTCATGACATCACACTTTTGTTTAAAATGTCTCTTTGGAGCAAAATGGAAATGAAATAAACTGCCCAAAAATCAGGAATGCTGCACATCTATATCTAACTTAAAAAATCATAAAAAATATCATTTCTAAATTATTTGAAAATTAAGTTATCATTCCAATTTATATAATTAATTAAAATAATTTGAGCTTGTAATTTATTGAATATTTAGAACAAAAGTCATTCTTAAATAGTAAATAAAATAAGCAAAATATAATTGAAAATATCACAAAAATTGTAACAGAAACTGGCAATAAAACACTAAAAAATTTCATAGTAGGAAAAAATTAAAAAAAAAAAAAAAAAGAAAAGAAAAAAGAAACACAATTATAAGTGCAAATATTTTAATCATGTGAAAAGTTAATGTCTTTCCTCCTTAGGTGATGATCAAAACCTTAGTGACAAGCAGAACACATATTGAAATTTAACATCTAAATCTATGTTTAGTTCAAATATAAAATATTATGATTTATTGATATGATTATATGATTGCCACATAGCAATAAATAAAAATTATTTCTGTTTAAAATGCATGCATATTTTAGGGTTTTATTAAGCTAATTATATAGTAATAGATGAGTGAGACACATAGTCATGTTTAAAGAAAAAGTATTTTTGACTTCAACATACCAAAGAGATAAATTTCAGGGCAAAATATTTAGTATATAAGATAAATTAATAACTAGCTTTTTATTGTAGTAATACTAAATATGCTAATTTTTTAAAGTAATTTATATGACCTCAATTTTATATTTCTATTCCATTCATTACCTAACTATATACCTGAATTCTTGATTAAAAAAATAAAAACATATTATCAATAACATGATATTAATCCTATCATAATCCTATTTTTAAATATGTAGTTTCATATTTAAAATAATGAAAAAATTCACTTACTTATCTACTGCTAAAAGGCGAAGTAGTTCTGGTGGGAAATTTTCCACATCCTTAAATGTTAAGTTGTGTTTAAAATTTGAGGTAGATTCATATAGTTTTTTCCTAAACAATACGATAAAATTTAATATTAAATAATAAAAATAAAGGAACTTTAGAAAAAAGTTTAAACCAGAAAACATAAAATGTACATTGTAAAATAACATACCAAAAAAAAAAAAAAAAAGAATAAACTACGATTTGAATTTTAATATGTAACTAATAAGGGACTTAAAAATTATCTTATTACCACTAGGCATTAATAATAAATTTATATTTTAATATATTATATACACCTACAGGTAGTATTTACTTATACAATAACATCTACATAGGAGGAAAAAGCAACTTATGTGGCCTGAGGACAGAAGAACCATGAGAAGTCTGTATTAGCTCCATGCCTGCTAGTATTAACTGGGAGAGGGGAGACCAGGACTTTCCCTCTCTGTCTCCCTTGTGACAACCAGACTTACACATGTCTGCCCCAACTTGTCAGTGGGGACTTAAGAAGTCTAACATATTCTAGGGGTAGCAAGAGATTTCCTCTTCGTCTTAAATGACAGTAAGAACAGGCATCACCTCAGAACATCTTTGATTGGACTGAGAGGACATCCATAATTGTCCACTTGTTGTATTAGATTTCATTAAAAAGCCAACAGTTTCATTAATCTGTTTTATGATACATCAGACCAGATGGAAAATTAGAAAAAACAACTTATACAATAAACAGTTTATATTATAAGCAATTTACATTTTGAAACTAAATAAAATGATGTTATTTCTCTTATATTTTGTATTAAAATGTGTTGTAATAGAGATGAGAGGGTTGAAAAGTTTTCTGTTATAAAACAGTTTTTTTCATAATGTTGTTTTCATTTAATATAAATAAATTTAAAGTAATTATAAATTATAAATAAAATATTTAAATTTACATAATGAGGATTAAATAAAGTTGTTTTACATTTTTAATTTATAGTACATTGAATGTTTTATCTAAAATTTATTACTCTTGCCTTGTTGGTAACATACTAATTATAATCAATCAATTAAAAATAGTACTTGGTATCTTAATTTTCAAAACGAATTTTTAAACCAGTTCTTGAACTGCCCTACCTGTTTAGGCATTGACCAATAATGATAACATTTGTGGATCTAAATGTAATGTTTTCTTTGCCTTTATTTAACTTTTTTAACTTCTAAAACATTTATTGACAAATGGCTATACTTACATTCACCTAAAATTCAGTTTGCATGTTTTGATAAATATATACAGTATCTTAAGAAGTTAATTACCTCCTTATATTTATTAAATTTTTAAACAATAGTTATAAAGTAAGATTTATTAAAATTAATATGAATTTGAAAGTGGCCTGCTATTTTATTTACAAATTAATTTTATGTAAATCAATTTGAAAAATATGTGATTACCTAATTACAAGAATATTTTTAAGAAACTTAATTAAGATTTATATCATCTTTATAACTAAAAGTATATCATATAAAATTATTAGTTGTAATCTGGGCTTAAAATTTCTTTCCTGATAGAAAATATTGTGTAAGTGCTAATAAATATTATAATAAGATTATTTTTAAGTATTAGTACTACATCTTATTTTATTAAACTTCTTTAGATAAAAAGTTTAATAAGAAATTTCATTAAAATAGTACCTTTTATCACCAAAAATATATCAGTATTTTACTATCAAACTTGAAAATAATTTCTTAATACATAAAATACAAATACATACATAAAATTTTATTATTCAACAATGTGCGCATTACATATTATAAGTATTTTTAAGCATATTATATATTATAAAATAGACAAAAACATGTATACAATAAAGCTTTTTTAGTGAAAACAGAAAGCTATTTTTAATGTAATATTACTAATTAAATAGGAATAATTAAAATATTTGCAAGAATTTGTCATTTATAACATAGTTTAGTTATTTGTATGTTAAAGAAATGAAATAATTTTGTTTATTTATTCCTTAAACATTTTCAATAGAGAATGAGAAATGAAGCTCTCACACAAGAAACAAAGTGCTTATGAAAACTAAGCAATTTTAGCTATTTCCAAAAATTTAAATCTTAAATTCATATGTTGTTTTCCATTTCTTTAAAAACTGTAATATAACTTTATAATATAACAATAAATTTAAATGGTTAAAAAAAACTGGTACATTTTTTAATGAATAAACTTGTTTTTTTTTTTTTTTTTTTTTTTTTTTTTTAAATTTGAATTATCTTTGACAAAAAGTTTTGATTTGTGTATAAATGTCTGAATTATCAAAGAAACAGCATTTTAAGTATGCGTTATATTTTAGATTTCAGGACATCTAATTCTTTTAATTTAAAAAAATTGAAGACATTAAATTTTTGCAGTAACAAAACATGTATTTCATATTAAAATTTTTACACAACAATTAAAAACAATTACAGTTGCAAATAATAATAAATGAAAATAAGTTTCTATTCTAACCTTAACAGAGATTGTTATAGTATAATTAATGAAAATACTAATAAGACTGTACTTTGTAAATTAATAAATTTAAATAATTTCCAGAATGAAATATAATACATTATTTGAAATATTACTCTTAATAAAATCTAATATGTAAAAGATTACCTGTAGCTTAATCTGAACTCATCAATCTTTTTCATAAGGGTCTGATAATAACTATAAGAATTATCAGATAACTCCATTCCAGATAGACGAGATTCTAACAAATGCTTATTTATAATTCTTCGAACTGGCTCTGTGAGTTTGTTATCATTTTCTTTAAGTTCCTGGAAGTAGTTAAAGTATTAAAAATATGAAACAGTTTACAGAATAAAAGCAGTACATGGCACATTTTAAATAAAAATTACCTGAATAATTCAAAATAGTTTAATATACAAAATATTGTAAACTAAGGAGCTCTGACACTACTTGCCCACATAGTATTACTTTGCAATTCTTATTGTACTACTGCAGTATTGTAATTTGTTAAATATGGATAGATTCACTATTGTTAAAATTTAATCCTTAATTAGATTAACTCTTTCTACGAATACAATAATTCTTAATTTCTAAATAAAACAATAATGACATAAAAAAATATAAGTGAAAACTCAATATAATGAAAGTGAATATTTTAGTATTTGGTATCGATTTTCATCCTATTAACTATCAGTGAACATATAACATAATGCTTTGGAAAATTACCAAATAATGCAAAACAAAAATAATACAAAAATGGAGTACATATGATAACAAAAATATAATCTCAACTTTATATATTGTGAATTTCTACCTATGGAAATTTAGTCAAAAATAAAAATTTTTAAATTATAAATTAAAAAGCATCAGTTTTTATATTTTTTATACAGTTAATACAATTACTTCTATAGGAATTATTTATAATTTTTGTATAATTTCAACAAAAGTAATTTAATAAAAGAATAAAATAACAAAATTTATAGTTTAATAAATAAAAATTGCATAAATAATTAATAAATTGATTTCTTCTGCCAATTAAATAAATTAATTAGTTCTAGAATTGATTTATAGGTAATTCTGGATATTTAAAATTAATAAATTCATTATTGGAAATTAGTTTCAGTTACATTTTGATACAAATTATAAAAAAAATCTATTGTTTTACAAAATGTGTTTTCATTCAGCATTATTGTCTTAAAAATAATACTGAATCCATATTGCATTTGAAATATTTTTCTCAACTGGCAAAATTTTGATTAAAATTTATCAGGATCCTGATACATTTTTTTAATATTTATAAGACTTGTGTTTTAAAAAACTGCTGTCCTTTATATGAAATATGTACATTTAAAATGTATGCATTTTAAGATAAAATACATAAAAATAAAATATTATTTCTTAATAAATAATTATAAAAAAATATTACAGCAAACCTTAAAAGCACGATACAATGAAGAACTAAAGTATTTCTCCCTTTTTGCTTTTATTAGTCTAGGATGAAGCTGAAATTAAAAGTTATAGCTTATAATTAAATGCAAAACCAATGTATAACTCAGAATATACAAAGTATAAATTAAAAATAACTGTTATACACAGACTGATTTTTAATATTGTAATTTATTATAAAATGTTAAAATTAAGTTACTTAAAATTTTCCAAACAAGTTGTCATTTATTAATAACATATTTTGCTTTAAGTATTTAAGTTAAAATGAAAAAATAATTTTTTTTTACCTTAATTTAAGTACTATTCTAGACTTTAACTGCTTTATAGAAGTTCTTCAATAATCACTGATTTTCTTTAATTAGACTCATTTTAATTAATAATTACAAGCTGTAAGACCAAGATATCGTAATAATCAATTTTAGAAGAGCAATTATTACAATAGTAGTAATTTATTATGCCAAAAGTTAATATTTTATTTGCTTTTTAATAGTAAGGAATCTTTTATCAATTGCTTCAAATATATCCTTAATATGAATCATTAAAATTCCCCTTAAACTTGTTAAGACATTCTTTGAAGAATATGTGATATATTTTCAGATGACCATCATAATAAAACTCCACTTTATGCTAAAGTTTAAAAAAAAAAAAAAAACTCAATAGCAACCAATTTAGTTACAGCACATTTTATTATACAACAAAACTAAATTTGGATAAACCTTATGCATGATTCTTATATTTTAAACTTCATATAATATCTTGGTTCATAGGTTATAACAAAATAAAAAAAATTTTTAAGAAGCATAAGTTGATTGTAAATCTATATTTTTCATTGATTTCAAGAAAAAAAAATTATTTAAAAGTAAAGCATCAACCATCTAACCATTATTTCGAGGCATGAGAAAAATCATTACTTTGGTCATAACAAAAATCAAAACTGAACAAAAAAATATTTATTTATTTATTTTGTTTCAATGTACCAGTCATTTTGTTATTATAACCAACTCATCAATATTTCTAAATTTAATGTCAACCATATAATTATTATTACATGTAAATTGCAATTTGATTTCCTGTTCAAATTTTGCATTAAACTACTTAAGGCAGATTTGATTTAGTTGAATGAACAAGCATGATTTTTTAAGAAAATATCAATCTGAGTTTCATAATAAAAATTGATTGTGATTAATATAAAAAAATTATTATAAATATAAAAAAATTAATATAATAGATTAATATAAAAAAATTATAAGTGCTACTGATAAAAATTTCATAAAATTACTTCAAAGTACTTTTAGAAAGATGGTCACAAAAAATTATTATTTTATTCATAGTTTGTTTTTATATCTAATTACTTTGCATGGATAGTACAAACCTTGAATTTCATAACTCATGTAATATATAAAAGAAATTAAAAGAAAATATAAAAATTCAAAAGTTTATTTTTATTTATCTATTCAAAATTTATTTTTATTCAATCAATGTATTTTAAAAAGAATATTCCTAATATTAATAATAAGAAAATTTAGTTTTTAGATAATTTAAAATGAAGTATAGGGGAAATATAAAAAGAAATTTTTATCAAACTACATACTTTTCAATAGAAATAAAAATCTTAAATCCTTTATAAAATCTCTAAATTTTATAATGAAATTGTGATAACTTTTAAGTAATCTATTTCTTGAAAAAATATCAAGCTTTTTAAAAGAGTTCACCTTTATATATGAATTAGCAATGCTTTGATTACGTCTCACAGTATAAAGCAACTTGAATGTGCCCCAAGCAAAATCAAGAGGCCCAGAAAGACTGTCCAGGGGTAAGATCACATTTTGGACATTTCTTTCTATTCCTTCATCTAAAATATATATGTATACAGATGCATGTAAGTTTATAATGCATAAATAGGCAAAAAACTCATGGATTTTAATATTTTACCTTAATAACATAACACATTATTAACAATATTTTTTAATTTGTAATTGATTGAGGTTGTAAATTTAATATTATTTGTTGCAAACATTTCTTATTTCTTAGTATATCATTATTTGAAATTATGTAATCATTTTAGTATGATTAGTTATAATTGTTAGGATAAATTTTATATCAATTTAAACTTAGTTAAATACAATATTTTAACTTTTCAAATTTTTTTATTCTTATCAATTTATATTCTTATAAATTAATTTGATAAATTTATTTTTTATCAAATAAAGAATTTATATACTTACTGATGATTTTAGGTTTTAAGAATCGATATTTTTTAAAGAGGGGGGTGGGGAATAATTTTTTGTAAGCATTTTAAATAGAAAATATTTGTTATAAAATAAAGAAGCCTACTTTAAATGGTATAGAAATCTGCAAATTAAATAATAAATAAAAATATTCAAATTTAAAATGTTACCTTATGATTATTATAACTCTAATAATTTTATTTAATATATAAATTAAATAATAAATGAAATTGACCTTTCAAATTAAATCATTTATATATAAAATTTCAAATTGTGGAAATTAAATGTTAGGAAAATAATAAGTAATTGTAACAAAAGAAGAAACTATTTACTATGGTATTTTTAATTTTGTTAAAAATTTTCGAAAGTTCATTTAAATACTAATGAGATTATTTAAAATTTTTATAAGCATAAAAATCAGTCTCAAATAATCACATGGTTAACTTTTTATTAAATAAAAATAACTTATGCAGCTATTATCCTTAAAACAGAGTACAAAATTAATTTGAAGTCATATATATCAAACTTGAAAAAAATTAAGAAAGTTTTCAGATAAAGAAAACATTTCATATCATAATTGTTTACTTTAATTTAAAAATAAACATACAAATAATCATCATAAAAACTTGAAAATTCATTAATAATTCTAGGAAGTTATTTCAAGTTTAAATCATGGTTCATTAAAAAATGCTTATAAAACTCATCACTGAAGTACAAAATATTAAAATTGTATTCACTTGAGGTATGTAAATGAATCTGAAAAATTTCATTATGATGAATACATTTCAGTCTTTTAATAGTTCATCAAATAATGCCATAACATTAAATTTAATATTATTTTTCACTTCAATAATGCATAAAATCAAGAAGTGGTTAAAAATAATTATAAATAAAAGCTGTTAAAATCTATACCATATAGTTTCTGATCCAGATCATGAACACCAGATTCATATTCAATTAGAAGTTTTCCCACTGCATTAACACATTTCTCGGCATTTAATTGGCTAAAATGTGGCAAATTGCTAGTTCGTAACAGCGGGTTATTTTCAGCTGTATCTGAAGGTACTTCAGGTAATCTAAAATTAATAAAAAAAATATATTCTGAAACTAATTAAAAAAATTTGAATTACTGATACAATTAAAAACTATTATAAAGTTGAATAAATTAAAAATAAATTATGCATAATACTTTATCAATTTATTAAAATAATATTTTCAAACAAGAAATTTTTTTCATAAGAAATTCAAAACCATATATACACATATACCAGCAATGCAAAAAAGTGGAGCAGCACCCCCTATATTGCCAAACTGACTGAAACTTAATTAAAAAAAAAAAAAAAATTGTTTCTTGTTGATTGCAATATCAACTTTGGTGTTCTTTTTTTATACTTTTTAAATAAAGTGTCTAATATTCTTATTCTGATCATAATCTTTTATTTAAATTCTACTTGGACATTATAATTCTAAACATAAATGAATTAAAAATTTTAATTTACTGTTTGAAATTTGCATTTACAATTGTTTGATTTTTCCTACTTTTATTTGAATTAAAATTCTTTTTTATGAACTTCAATATTTTATTTTTTCCTATTTGATCAGAGTTTGTTTATTTAATATTGGAACTAGTACAACCTATTTTGTAACATTTCTATCTGCTTTTCAATACTTTTTTATCAATATAAATTGCTTAAACAGTATAATAAAATATATAAGTGTATTTTATTACAACTTGATTTTTCATAAATCTTATTACCAACATAATGCCAAGATTATCACCACATTAAAACTACTGATAGATCGGTTCTTATGAGATTGTTTTTAATATGCCTCAAAAGGCTTACCTATCTAAAGATTTTTTTTATGTATGCTGTTAAGACAATTATTCTAAAATTACTCAATCATGTGTTGGATCAGAAGCTTTTAAATTTTCAGATTGAAGCCCAAAGTTCTTTTGTTCATATATAGTTTCCCTTCATGTTAATGTATGAGTAATTAATGGTTAGAAAAATATATTTTTTCTTATAAAGTGAAACATCTTCCCCACTCCTTAGTATATTAAAAAATTTAACTTTGTGATAATATTTAAATTAATAAAATAAAATTATGATCTAAATTCATGTAGAGGCTTACAGTAATAAATTGACCTCCATGATTTTTTTTTTTTTTTTTTATGATTTGAGGTTTAGAAAGGGGTAAATCACATTGTATATTTGATTTAACCCTCAATAATTAATGCTTTTCTTTTTATCCAATTAATTGTGATATGCATTTTAATTTACTATTTAACATTTTTTTCTAAAAATTAATTCTATTTTTTGATAATAAACCTCCATATTTATTGTTTTATTTTGCTTTCCCATAAACTTATTTACTACGTTTATTAGATTTTTTAAATGATTGTATTACATACGATTTTTTAAGCTTTGTACAGTTAAAATTTTTTTAATTATTGAAATTGATACGAACTAAGTATATATATGGCATTTGTTTTAAAATTTCTTTTGAATTATGGATTCTTTGTAAGTAGAACAATTTAATAAAGTATTGGAAAAATTTTAAACAGTAAAATTATCCATGGCGAGCAATCCATAACCGCAATTGTTTTCTTACTTTTGGAAAAGGAAACTAATATTACAATGTCGGTATTTTGATGTTTGAAAAAGTCAAGATGATGAAATTTAATCTGGCTGCTGTTATGTAACATAACTGGAATTCAAAATGAACTTTTAATTGAAATAATAAGAGTTATTTAATATATTACTTCAAAACCAGATTATAAATCATATTTATTTTTTATTGTAAAATTTTAATCATCACTTATTAGTTAATAAGTATTGATAAGAAAACAAATGCACATAATATTTGGTTTATTTTCCATTAAAATATATGCAAAGTGAAAGAAAAATCTTAACAAAATTTAATTGCATTACATACAAAACTATGTATTTATTTCTTCTGTTAATTAGTTTGTGATTTACAATTCGAAATTGAAGGAATTTTCGGCAGTACATATTCGGCAGTACCGTGATGACTGTTTATTTACTTTTAGGGATCACTAAACAAAAATTTAGTTTACAAACTCAGTTACAGTTTGAAATAAATATAAACTTTTTCTAATTCTTTTCTTCATCATTGATCAATTTTCGGTTTTTAAAAATTAATTACTGAATTTTAGTGCAAAATTAATATTTGCTGATTTTTTCACAAGTTTTTTTGTTAGAATTTCTGATTAATTTCAAAATTCAGATATGAATTTGTTATTTACATTCCAGTTTGACTTTATCCTCGATTTTGCATCTTTAATGACACAAATATGTTTGTTATGCATTAGACTTTCTTTGAATGCGAATAAAGGCATTTAATTAACAAAAATTCACCTAAGTATACTTTAAGATCGATTTCTGATCAAATAGATTTCCTTTCTATCCATGAATAATACCAGATTTTTGCATATTATGAAATCAAATTTTTAAAACCTTAAGCCTTTATTTCAGCAGGATATAAAATATTGTTAAAACTCAGAGATATATCATTTATACTTTAAAAAAGTGTTAAATTTAAAACTATAGCGTAGACAGCTAAATTTAAAGCTATGTATGGTAACATTAATTTATTTCTTTTCAAATTTAAGATTACTGAAAATTATTAAAAAAATTGCATTCAATGACATTAATTAAATTAAATCCAGATTCGGTATATTTTCTAGTGACGTCACTTGTAAGGCGTTGTTTTTGTTTACATTTGGCATATTATGCTTGGCAACATCAGATATCAGCTGTCAAAAAATGGCCGGGTTGTGTCTGCCTTGTTCGTGTTTCGAACGACTAAAATATGGTCCCGATGAATTAGAACAGTTTCAACGAAGTAGAAAAATAGACAAAATGTTGGAAATGGATAAGAGAGCTCGAAGGAAATTAGTCAAGTTGCTATTACTGGGTGCAGGGGAAAGTGGTAAAAGTACATTCCTCAAACAAATGCGGATAATTCACGGTTTGAACTTCGATGATGAAACTATAGCTGAGTACAGAGTCACAATATTTCAAAACATTGTCAAAGGAATGAAAGTCCTCGTAGACGCTCGAGACAAGCTAGAAATTTCATGGCAAGATTCTTCCCGCAGTCACCACGGAGAGCAAATAATGAAATATGAAAATTCCTTTCTGGATAAATCCACATTTTCTCAGTATGCTCCTTCAGTTAAAGAGCTGTGGAAAGATAGTGGTATCAAGATTGCTTATCACAGGAGAAGAGAATTCCAACTCGTAAGTTTTATTTATTTATTTAAATTGCTAACATTTTTGTTGGAGAAAATTTGTATGAAATAAAATAATAATAGATAAAATGTAAAAGAACTTCAAATAGTTTAGAAATAACTAATTTGTATTGCTAATTTCTCTTTCGTACTTGCGTACATTGCTTTTAACGTATCAACTATAGTAACATTTTAACTGTAAATTAACTTTCATTGATAAACAGAAAAGTAAATTAGTTGAACGTAAATAATTTAACAAAATCGTAAATATCATAATTTGTGTTAGTTAAAACTTATTTCATTATAAATAACCATGCTTTAAATTATAGGTATACTTATTTATATAATATACATATTCTGCAATCATAACTGTAATATTCAGAATACTAGTATATTCTAAATATTTTTGTTATTGCAAAAATGAATACCTATATTTATATATTTAATATGGTTATCTAAGTTTTAACATGACCCCATATTGCAGCTCTGTTCTCAAAACCAGTTAATGTACAGTTCCATCGTTGCCTTCAAGTTTTATTTAAATTTTTTAGTTATCTATTAGCATAGGTGGATTGTTTTAATTCTGTCATGAAAGAAAATGCAAACTCAAAAGTAAGAATGCAGTATTTTTTCTTCCTATTAATAAAAGTTTGTGAATTTTAAATAAAAAGTTAGTCATGTTAAACTTAAAATAAAATGATTCTCAGTTTAAAACTTTTAGTGTTTTTTATTTTTAAAGTTTTCCAGATAATGTTTCGACAAATGAATGAGAATTCAAATAAATATCATCTACAAGTATGTAAAGCTAAGCAAGTAACATAACTTATATGTAAAACTTGGATAGTTAAAGTTTATTTTAACTATGTTATATGCTGGTAGTTAAATTGTCATACTGTTCACAAGGTTATATCTTTTTAAGTTGAACCCTATTTTTAATATTGAATCTACTGTGAATTTGTAAAATCATATTCATAATGAAAATAGATAAAATGTCAAAAATATGGGTAACTTTTTTTATGTAGAGTAATTGCTTAGTATTCTGGTACTCATTCTTCATTTGAATACTGAAATTATGAAAACTATTTTATTAATTCTTACAATAATTTTTTATCCATTTGGAGTTAGGCTTTTAATAAAATGCAAAAGTCAACTAACTGTGAATCAACTAGATTTTAAAAAATTAATTTGAGTAGCATTAATACGAATCATAAAAACATTTAAATTTATCAAAATACTCTTAAATAGATAAGTGTTGAATTATTTCAGGAGATATTACCAGTATTGTCTTAGATTTTTACACTCTAATCTGTATTGTGTCTAATATATTCAGAGATATGTATCATGCATGCTAGGTTTTATCTCTATTCTCGAAAAAGTTTTATTTGTTATATCTTCAAATTCCCATCCGTGAAAAAATGTGTTTAATTTAATTTTGTTTTAGCGATTTAAAAAGAAGACAGCTTTTCAATTTTAAAATTATCCATACTTTTTCATTAATATTTTAAAATTTGTGATTTTTAAAAAAATTTTTTCACTTGATTTTACTATTGATTATTTAGTCTTTTA
The DNA here is from genome assembly GCA_026290005.1 of Latrodectus geometricus. Taxonomy (NCBI): domain Eukaryota; kingdom Metazoa; phylum Arthropoda; class Arachnida; order Araneae; family Theridiidae; genus Latrodectus; species Latrodectus geometricus. Next base: position 133,682 of record JAPDSC010076803.1, on the reverse strand, counting down.
CCTTTATGAAATGTTATGACTTTCATTGGTGCATTTATGGGTTATATCTATTGAAAAAAGAAATGGATTATATAAAGTGTAAGGAATCTTGCTGAAATATTATATATTCATCTATTTATTTTGTAAAAACAAATTAATCTGAAATCTGTTATTTATTATATATAATAGATTTTTTCATAGGTGAGTACCTTTATTATTTTTTTTATTTTTTAGTATGTTCTGATAAATAAAACCATATCTAATTAAGAAATGTTCTTACAACAATAAAACTTAACATGTGTTACAGTACAGTTATTAATTGCCATTTAATTGATAAAATATAATCTAATTAATTATTATTTTATATAAATGCTAGTAATGTAAAAAAAATTAATCTTTAAAATAGTTTCATTTAATTAAAATTATCTCGTAAGTTTGCTGTGATTTTCATCATATAATTGTTTTACATATATTTTTTAAGTATTTATTTTAAATAAAGTACAATAAGTGTGATTCTAATGTGATCACACTTATTGTTGAATATTTCTGAAATTTTTTTATTGTGTGTTATTGAGTCCCTGTCTTTCAAAACTAGGTTAATTTTGGTAATTAATTATATTTTTTATATAAGTAAATTTATTTTTAATATAAGTTAGCAGATAAACTAATTATGTTGAATCACAAAATTTGTTTGAATGGTTAAATATTGAATTCTAAAATTCTATCATATTTTATGAAAGCTTTATTTGGAAAGAATAATTTATATTTGTTTTAAAAATTCCCAGAACATTCTTAAGGCAGCTTAAAATTTGGAAAATTAATATATCAATGATTTATTCTTAATTATGTAATACATTAATCATTTATTATAACTATAAATGTACATATTACCATGTATAACTCTTTCTTAATAATTACCTTTGTATATGTATATTTTTACATTTATTATTTATATGAAAAATGTTTTATAACAGACACTCATTTCTAGGAACCTTTAATTTATGAACATTCATGATGTCATGAAATAGTAACTTGTCTCTAACATGATCCAATTGACAATAATTGTTTTAATTCTCATTAAAAACCTAAAATTTTAAAAATCTTGTGCACTTAATGCTTTTTTTCTTTGCATTAACTTTAATTTGCTTTTTATTCATTTTATTGTTGATAAGCAATTTCATTAGAGAATCCTTATATTGTATACATTTCAAATTGTGTGGATTTATGTACTACTAATGTTGAAATTCCAGTTTTTAATCGTTTCTTGAGGAATTTCCCATTGCTCTCATGTAACAGGTATCATTGATACTTTCAAATGTTAATAATGTAAAATGCTTTTGCAAGGTAAGGTCAAGGCTTTAAATTATTTTAAGAAATACATTTCAGGCTCAATGTACTTGTCTTAGAGTGTTGCAAAAAGGACAAGGCAGCTTTTACATGTAGTTTTTATTACCACTATAACTAAAGAAAACCAAGAACATTTATTTAATAACTTAAGTGAGAATGAATTATTCATTTAGGAACTTCGACAAAGAAATTTATTGTTGCTCGAACTTTCTTTTCTCCATTTTTTTAATGTGGACTTGAATGTAATCTAATACTAAAAACTATTGAATGATTAAATTATTAAAAATTCTGTGAGAATGAAAAGAATCCTAACAGATATCAAACTAGAATGACATTAATAAATGTATCAGTCATATTTCTATGTAATATTGAATTTATAATTCTGATATATTAAATATTTATTAAATTTACCATATTTTTTGTCCGTAAAACTTACTGGGTTTTTTAATTGCTTTATGTTTAAATTAGCCTTTAAAACTGCTGTTAAATAGATATTGTAGCATTGAGAGAGGTTGAACTTGGTCATAATGATTTAAACCCATAATTTCAAGCTGTCTATAAGTAGAAAAGTATTAATATTTTTTGATATATGTAAAAATTTCAAATTAATTTTTTATGAAAAATCAAGGCATATTTACTAAGTGCTTACTTCTGATACTTCAATTTATTTACAATATTCCGTTAATCTGCACTTTAGGTTCCCTACTCTGCCAACTTGGCGATAAATGCACCAAGCGTGGTAAACCAGACGTTTTTAAACCTAATGAGCTCTTTATGGCAACCTCCAGAGGAAATAATTTGCGCTTTTTCGCTCATTATCATTAATTTGTTTTTTCTTTTAGCATTTTCATTGGTCGTTAATTAGTTTTAGTTTGAAAAATCAGTCATTTCCATTGGTTGCTAATTAGTTTAAAACCGTTAAAAATCGTATTCCATTATCGCCATGGCAACAGCGTTTTTGAAAACCCGCCAAGTACAAGACCCACAGCACACTTTCGCCAAGTTGGCAGAGTAGGACCTAAAGCGCATTTTCACCCAATATTCAATTCTAATTTATTTATGTTCTAAAGATACTAAATTCATAATTAATCTACTTAATTAGTAGCAGATCATGAATATTACACAATTGAATTATATTCACATCAGTTATGTTTTAAGAAACCTACTCATATGTAATACATGTAATTTTTTTCTATTAAAAATTGTCTTAGATGTAATCATGCCTTGTAATAAAAAAATTAGTTCTTCATTTATTACTAACATTTTAATGTTAACTTTCTTAATTTCAGTGCATTTTAGTAATTTGTTAAAAAAAATTTCTTTTTAGAGTGATAGTGTGCAATACTTTTTTGATAATATTGACAGAATTGCAGCTCCTGTAAGTAAAATTTTATGCAAAATTTATCTATGTACTTTTAATATAGATGGCAAAAATTCTGTGATTTACATTTTAGAAACATTTTAGTGTACATTACAATGCTTATATAAGTCAAATACAGGTTAATTTAAACTTCTAAAAAAATAGTAATTTTTTTCTGCTAATTTGTTTTGTTTAATTAAGATCATATGTGCAATTATATGGTTTTATAATATATAGGCTTATATAAAAAAAATATATGTAAAATCTTATGAACTGATACACGTTTAGCTTGATTTCCAATTTTTGCTCCAAGCCCTGCACATAACCTGCACCAACATAAATTATTTACATCGCTCAGCAAACATTTTTGAAAATTCTGATCATGCTCAAATATTGCAATCTTTTGCTAATTTAGATTTCAAATATTTCATTATAATTACTTGGGCTAAATCTTTGGAGACTTTTAGCTATGAATGCACTAAACTGGTTTACTGCAATGAAATTGTATTCTTGCAATTTTAGGTCGTAACCTGATGTTTGCATGTGTGAAATTTTTTTGGAGTTTTAGTTACTCTTAAGACTTTAGCTGTGTTTATGGTTGAAATTTAAGTTCTTGAGGTTGTTTTGTTCTGCAAGTGTTTCAAACTAAAATTTTAGTATTAATGCATTGGAAAAGAAAGGTATGGATAGTGATAAATTGAGTTAGCATTTCTTTAATTCTTCTGCTAATGATGATTAAATGAGTGCTTTTACTTTGTCTTTGATTTAAATTATCATTGCATGCAATAATTTATTGAGTATGCTGTAGAAATATTTGATATATATTTAGGTTTATCATAAATTTTAAAGCTTGTTAATTAGAAATTCAAATTTTCATTAAAATGTTATTTATGTCATGGACTTAGCTTTATTGCCTGCTTGATGAGAATTTGAATTTTTATAAAAAATTTCTGTTATTTACATTATTTATTTTTTTGTCGAGTGCCTACCAGGCTGGTAATATGGGGTGCGCTACTCCACTTTTCCAACTGATCCATAATTTGGTGTAAAGTCTGACTTCTTCAGTACACACATGCCATAGATACCCATTTATAGGGTAGGCAAACATTCGTACAAGGAAAAGACAAGAACAGCAGCGAGAGAAAGTACATTCATGCCCGAACTTGGATTCGAACACAGGACCTCACTATCCGCAGTCAGGCACACTGACCCTTAGATAGGGCGGGCCTTATTGATTTAGGTTTATTTTTTCTGAGGTAGGTTATGTTTACACTGATGTTCTTTTAAGATCAGCATAATTTCACTTGAGTTTTTATAAGAATATATGTTATTTAGCTATATTGCCCGATTTTCTGTGGTAGATTGCATTTACACTGTTGTTTTTAAGATAGTGCTTCCAAAATCTGAATCTTTCATAATAAATTCATGTGTACATCTTTTCTCCCACATAATATTCATTATAAACTCTCATTTCCAACTTACTATTATCAAGCCAATGAACTCTTAGGCATAGACTTTTTAATGTAATGTCCATTCTATCCTTCCTTTTGACATAACCAATCACACCACCCATCATTTATATTGTTTGTGTGACTTAAAACCATATTACTACCACATTTAACACATATATATTTATCAGCAATCATACCTACCTTGCACCATTCAATTACTTTATTTCCCTTGCACTCCAAATTTAAAAAGAAAATGCAGTTCAGTTTATTACTATTTATACTTTTCACTAGGTTAGTATAAGTACTAAAATCTTTCAGTGATACAGTTTAAAAATAAGTGTAACATTTCATGCACTTAAATTTCATTCATAAATGAAAATAAATTTTCAAAAGCTTCAAGGGTTACTAGCACTCCAAACAAATTTTTCACGTGTACACACAATCAAGTTACTTGATAAAATCACAAGAATACATTAGGGCACAGTTGGGGTTTTTTGTGATGCACTAGCTCCTAGGATTTAGTCAAAATTGTGTATGTGCTATTTTTTATAGCAATTGCATGATATTATATTTGGCAATGAATAAATAAAATCAACAAATTGTCATGAATATTTAAACTATAACATTTTATTAATACAATAAGGAAACAGTATTAATACAGCACAGCAACATACTTAAATACAAAAAGCACAGAGGTACTTGCCAAGTTGACTACTAACTTCAGTAAGCTAGCTCTTAATATATTCCTAGAGTTACAACAATGCCACAGGTAGCTCAGCGACAGCAATATTTTAACTTTGCTTGGAAGTAAACTTCACAATGCGACCATAGCAAGTCACTACCCTCTGCTTATCTGCTTGTATTGCAGATCTTTCTGTTGAAGTTTTTCTTTGGTATTCTTGACAGGAATTGACACTGTTTCCAACTGATGAGATGAAGTATCTCTACTTACAACAGCTGGTTTGTCTGCCAGTTCTTTCAGTATGTCGGTAGGTTTCAGTCTACCTATATTAAGCAACAATTCTTTCCCATTCCTTAAGAGCTTGAAAGTTTTGTTACTGTGGTTGACAACTTCAAAGGGACCCTCATATGGAAGGTCTAAGCCTTTTCTAATAGTTTCCAATCACAGAAAAAACATTCGCACAGCTAGCTCTTCTTTAATTAGAAAAATTGCACGTCAGCCATGATGTTGGGTTGTCAGAGGTGAAAGCTGTTGCATTACTTCCCTTATCTTTCTCATAAAGGTAGAAAAATTAGAGCTTTTTTTCCTGGTGGACAAAGAAATTTATCTGGCAGGCATATGGATGTTCCTTAAATCATCTCTAGTTGTTGTGACCAAATCTTTCCATGTAGCCCGAAACTCCCTCGGAGTAGTTGGTGGCTCAGTAATCCATTGAGCACTGCCATAAGCCATTATGGCTACTTTCAAATTGCCAATGGAATTGCTCAACTTGATCATTTGCAGTTCAATGGTAAGGAGTTGTGTGGTACTTTGAGGTACCCAAAAACTTCATTTGGCCATTGAAAAGGTATGTCTTGAACTATTTTCCCTGATCTGTTGTCAACCTGAGGGGTGTATCAAACCTGGAGATCCAACCAGAATAGAATGTTCTTGATATCCACATTTTCTGAGGACATTTCTACTAGTGGAAATAGCTCTAGCCACTTTATCTATACATGTAAGACAATAATAAAAACTCTGATGGAGGAAGAGGTCTTACGATATCAATATGAATATGCTCTAATGCAAGAATCAGGTGGTACAAAATTTCCTACCTTACTTCTTGTATACTGAGATACCTTTGTTGTTAACATTGCAAGCATATACAAGTCCACAGAATAACATCCTGTCTACTGATGGCCATATGTATCGCTCAACAGCCAACCTCAGAGATGCTCTTACTACTGGATGTGAAAGTGAGTGTATATTGTTAAAAATTTCTTGTCTAAAACAATCAGGCACATTTGGACAATTGCTCTCGCCTGATATATCACAATGAAGAATGACTAGTGGTTGATCCATTGGAAGTGGCTGTGGTTCGTGGGAAATAGGTGAAGCATTAAATTGTATGTCTTGTAATTGGACATCTCTCTGTTGCTCCTCAGACATCATCTGGAAATCAACAGCAGCTGGTGTATTAATTATTGAGATCTGTACATGATATAGAGCATTGGCCACTATATTTTTAGACCCTCTTCAATAGTGTAAACTGACTGATCAGATCCAACTATCAGGTCTGCTGTGGGGAACATTTATCTTTTTCCTGCTTAAGTGCATATACTAAAGACCTTATGATCAGTGAACAATGTAAAATTTTGTCCTACTATGTGCCTGAAGTGCTTAATTACTTTATAGGCAGTTAGTAATTCTGTATCTATGCTGTGCTGGAGAGAATCTTTGAGAAAAAAAGCTAATGGTTACCATTCTTTAGAGACCTGCTGATAAAGAGCAGCACCAACCACAGTATCTGATTCATCTTTTACAATAGCAAGTGTCACAACCAATGCTCCAAGATTGTGGCCTCTGCTATTTCCATTTTGCATTCCTTAAATCCTGCAAGAGCATCTTCTGACGAGTTGATGACTGTTCGATCATTCTTCCTGGTCCCTTTTAGTTAGGCATTCATTGTTGCTTGTGTTATAGCTGCATGAGTTATAAATCTATTATTAAAAATTGCTAATTGCTATGACTCTATGAATGAATCTCTTATCGTTTCTGGTCTTGGAAAAACCAAAAAAACTGCAATTTTCTCTGGTAGAGGAGAAATGCCCTTTGCTGACACAATGTGTCCAAGAAGTTTTATTGTTCTCCAAGAATACACTTTGAAGCATTAAGAATCACAACATATTCTTCAAATCACTGGAATACCTATTTAACATGACACAGATGCTGGTCCTCATTCTCTGAAGCAACCAGAACATCATCATGTGGTAGACAAAAATCCTTGCTCTCCAGACAGGGTGGATGGAATGTGGTACCGGCATTTGACTGTCCAAATGGCATATAGAGGAACTCAAAAAGTCCAAGCAGTGTAATAACAGTTTTAGGAAAGTACTCCTTTTTGTACTAGAATTTGATAAGCTTGTGCTAAATCTGAAGTTGAAAAAAAAAATTTTTTTTTCCTCTGGTACCTGCAAACAGTTCTAGATATTTGAACTGGATATCGATCTAGAACTGTAACACTATTGAGCTTCCAATAATCCTTGCAAAGGTCCAATCTCAATTCTTTATAGGCACCATGTGATGTGGTGATGCCCAACAAATGTTTGATGACCTGCCTGTTTCTGTGTTAATAAGATGTTGGAACTCTTGCTTGGCCTGCCTGGAGGCAAACACTTTTATTTAGAGGAAACTGGCAGTCCCCTAGTTAAGATTATGTGCTTTACTTGCCTTGTGATTAAAACAACTTTAGTAAAAGCAAGAAATTCAGCAAGCAGCTGGTGAAACTTTGCAGTTAAAGCAGTTTATGGTGATACAAAGTGTTTTCCTTGCTGTGTCGCTCCTTGAGACTGCAAGTTCATTACAAAGTCCAACAGGCATCTTTGACAAAAACAAGTAGTCAATAGTTGTGTAAAATATCAGCTCCAATTATTGATTGTGAGACATCAGCAATGATAAACTGCCACCTGAACACTCTTCATAGGCCAAGATCAAATAATAACAGCTGTTGGCCAAAACTCGCAACAGTGGTTCCATTTACTCCAAACAACTGAAGGGAAACTGAACAGCAGTGCTTCAATGCCGCTGATTGAGGAATCACTTTGACATCCATGTTGGTATTAATTAGACATCTTGAGTTAGATTTATTGAAAAGATACAATCCCAGTTTCTTCGCCACCCGCTGGTTTGAGTGATAGCCATTCTAATTTTCCTGCTGAAAGGAACATGGTTTAGTATGCCTCTTTGCATGTTGCTTAAAATGTATGTGGTATCAGCAGTGCTCTCTTGGTTTCTAGAATTTGATGACTGAGCAGCTACAGGGACGTCCAATAAAGCTAGAGTGTTCATGTGTTTCAGAGATAAAATATCCATGAGAACAGTTTTCAGTTTCGTATTTGCTGTTTCAACTGCTTGAATCAATAACTTATGACAAGCAGTTGTCATAATTTCATCCGCCATTTCAGCTAATTTTTCTACTTTATCATCAGAGACAGCAAAAATCTGCTGCACATTGGTTGAAAAACATTGAGATTTTTGCAAATTATCGATAATCTGGTTACCAGCCTTGCTTTTCATTTCCAACAAAAGATATGAGAGCTTGCAATTTCTGAGCTGCATGCCAGAAATGAGGTCTTATGAACGTTCCTCAAAGTCAGCATATTTCGAATTGAGTCAAGCTCTGAGTGCAGTGTCTCTTATGGCAGCTTTAAAATAAGATCTCTGACAATTGCCAATTCTTCAGGCTGCTATGCAAAGACAACATGGTAGAATTTTGTAATCTGTACACTAATTTCAGTCTGTGTGAATTAGCTTTCCATCTGGCCAAACTAAATCTCTCAATTTGCTCGCCTAAATGGTGGAGCTTTTACGGTTACTTGATCAATGTTGCTAGAAGTTTCATTTTCCAGTCGAGACATCATAAAGTTTATTAATAAGCAAAATATTTGTTACTGAAGTTGTATCAAGCAGTGCAAGTATATTCTATATTCTTTCAGTACAGAAATTAACATATGTAAATAGCTTAAAATTAATGAGTTCCATGTTCACAGGTCACCACTTTGACAAGGGACAAATAAAACCATCACATTCTCATGAATATTTAAATTATACGTTTAATTAAAACAATAAGGAAGCAGTATTAATACATCATAGCTACACATTTAAATACAATAAGCACTGAGGTACTTGTCAGGTCAACTATTAACTTCAGTGAGGTAGCTCTTAATATATTATTCTTGGTGCTACAACAATGCCACCTATCAGAAGCATCACTGCATAATTTACATTTGCCTAGTTGCCAATGTCACAACATATTTTTTATGAATCAATAGAATACACAATTTTGATTATTAATTCATTTATGATAGTAATTGTTATTTAAAACTGTTTTTGTTATATTTTAAAAAGTTCTTTTAGCTAATGTATCGCACATTCAATTTGAAAGTTATTTTTCTTATTTTTAACAATGGAAATTTAGTAAAATGTGACTGAAAATATTTATTATTAAAATGATTTTATATTTTAATTGTAATGATGTAATATTCTGTACATTTTTACATAAACATGAAAAAAAAGTATATAAAGTTATAAATGAAAGTTTTTTAAATTTTTGTTGTTTTGAATTTTAGTGCAAAATATTATTGATGTTAATAAAAAAATTTACATTTTCTTACTATTTTAACTGAGTTATAGAAATGTACTTTGTATTAGTAAAGGCTATGCAATTAATAACAAAAGTTAAAATGTTACAATTTATTTAAAAATAAAGGTAATAATTTTTAACTTTGATAAATATTTTTCTATTAAATAAAAATCACATTTAATTTTTATAATATCCTAGGATTATACACCAAGTCATCAAGACATTCTTCATGCTCGAAAGGCAACCAAAGGAATAGCAGAATTTACTATAATGATAAATGAAGTGCCTTTCTGTTTTGTGGATGTAGGTGGTCAGAGATCTCAAAGACAAAAATGGTTTCAGTGTTTTGATTGTGTGACGTCCATTTTATTTTTGGTGTCTTCCAGTGAATATGACCAGGTGCTTCTTGAGGATCGGTCAACAAATCGGCTTTTAGAATCTAAAAACATCTTTGAAACAATAGTTAATCATAGAGCATTCTCTGAAGTGTCTTTCATCCTCTTCCTTAACAAAACAGATTTATTAAAGAAAAAAGTAGATAGCAAAATGTCTGACATTTCAGATTTCTTTCCAGAGTTCAATGGCAACCCTTACAATCTAGATGATGTACAAAAGTTTATACTGGTACTGTTTGAAAGCACAAGGAGAGATCCAAATAAAGCAATTTTTCATCATTATACAACTGCTATTGATACAGAGAATATAAAAGTAGTATTTAATGCTGTTAGAGATTCTATAGTGCAGAAAAACATTACTCAGTTAATGCTACAATGAATCTCTAGAATTTAATAACTTGTACATAAACATTTTTTACAGTCTTTATATACAGATTTTTAGTATAAAATTTTATATATTATTTTGTCCTCCTTCATATTTCAAACATTCTAACAACTAAGAATTTACTGATTTGAAATCAAATAAATGAGCTTAATTGTTTCGAATTATTTATAGATATTTGCTGTTTAAACAAAAATCTTTCGGGCTCTGTAAATTTCATTAAAAAGAGTAGCTTTGTAAAATTAAACTGCTCAATGTAAAAATAAGCAAACCTTTTAAAATTACTTTTATTGTAAATAATTGGAGTTTTTTTGTAAAAAGTTTTACTGAATTGATTGGCAGATTTTGTTTTCATATAACAATTTATAAATATAACATTAGTATAATAGTTTGATAATTTTACATTCTCATTAATTTTATTTATTAAAAAAATTTTTTTTTCTGATATTGATATAGTATTCTAGAACTTTCCTTTAACTTCTCAATCATTGAACATACTTTAACATTAAATTAGGAGATAAAACTATTGACAAACATTGTTTTCTGGATGCTTTGCTATAGATTAATGCATGTTATAATATATTTATAATTATCTTAACTTTTCTGTGCAACTTTATTATAAAACACTTTAGCTGTAAAACACCGTCCATAACTTCATATTTTTCAATTAATTTGCTTCCAGCTATTAGATGTATTTAAACTTCATATTTTAAAATCCAGTACTCGTAGAAAGCATCTATATGTATTGTTCAGTTAAATTTTTATTTAACTATAGATATTTTCTTAGGCATGTAGTTTTTGCAATGTTTTACTGTCTTTTGATGGAAATTTTTAATTGTCTCCCTTTATAAAGTATATTTGTGATTTATTTTTACTCATGTATAAAAACAAGTTGCATGTAAGATTTCCATTAAGTATTATTGAAATAGCTACACTAAAATCTGATGATTATTATCTATTTTCAATTATATAAAAATCCATATCATTACAATGTTTAATAAAGGAGATAAACCCTTTAAATCACACTTGCAAATGTGCAATTACATTCTGTTTTATCAGTATGCAAAATATTTTTATTTCACTTAGAGCAGCTATCTTGCGTGAATATTTTCAATCAGCTGGTCAGTAAGAATTTTGTAAAATATTGGTGCACAATGAAGAATGTTCAAGAATCAGAGGATCTGTGATCTGCTTATTTTTCATAAAATTTGCATGTGCTTAGTTAGTAGTGCACTGTATTAGAATTTATGTAGAGCATTTTTAAATTAATAATTTATCTATTAAAAATATAGTACAAAAATAAATATTCTTAATCTTTATTAGTTCAACTCAATGTTGTTCATTTGTATTTAAATTAAATAATTATCCTTTAAAGTTAATAGTAAAGCTGTAAATTCTCTAATTTTCGTGAATCTTGTATAAAAAAAAATATGCATTTATTAACATAAATATTTAAAGTAATTAGTACTGTAATATTTAAAGTTTGAGAAACTATGTTAAAAAGAGAAACACTTAAAAAATACTTTCATTCATAAAAAAGGATGCAAGTGAACATAAGAATTAAAATTAAATACTATTCCTATTTCATTGCATAAAAATTATTCTTAAATTGTTGCATGAACTTACAAATTTATGTCTCATATATTTACATAAAAGATATAATTTGAGTGTTTATGGAATAACTAAAACAATTATGGCAACTCAAAATAGTTTTGAAAATTTCAAAAAAGTTAATGGAGTGATATGATATGTGTTAATTTAAAACTTTAAATAATATTGAAATTTTGTTCGATAACAACAAAAATACTTAGCCTATGTGATATTTAATGGAAAATGTTTAATAATTTCTTGAATTAAATTTATTTATACCAAAACTTCTCTTAAATTTTTAATTAAAAAAAATTTAAATAAAATTTTATTAACTATGTTAATTAAAAATAAACTGAAACTGATATTTTAAAATTGTAAATTAAAGTATTAATTAAAAAAATTGAACAAGCTCACAAAAAGAAACTAAATGTGGAGAATAAAATAGTCATTTCATTCTCCACATTTAG
>JAPDSC010076803.1:92830-106408 GCA_026290005.1 Latrodectus geometricus | reverse complement strand
ACTTGTTCTTTTATATAATTTTTGGGCATTATAGGTTATGATGGAAACTTCCACCATTATGCAAAGAAGGGTTAAAAAAATACAATTTATAATGCATGTGAAATAGAATGCCATAGGACAAGTTTTTAGTTTAAAATAAGACATATTTGTTATAAGTTCTATATTAATTAAGAAACAGATATAAAATCAGTAAAAATAACACATGATACAAAAAGTTAGATGTTTTATGGATGAGATCTCTACTTTACGATTAACAAGAGAACATAATATAACCCTTATTAGAATTATTTCATTTAACTCACAAATTCCACCATAATACATCGTATGGAGAGAGAAGATAACATTTCAAAATAATATCTGTATAACCTGGAAATCATCCCACAATAATAGCAGTATAAGATGAAAATTAAAATAAAATTCCTTAAACAATGAAATCCTTAAAACAAAATTTTATCCAATAACTAAAAATCTATATTAAATAATAATATTTAATAAGTCAATAAGTATCTAAAATGTAAAAATTAATATATTTTATTTATTAAAAGTATCAGATTAGATTTTATTATTTCTGAATAATCAAAATATTTTATCTGCATTAAGGTGAAATGCCATTACATTATAATGTACATAAATGAAATGCAGTTACATAAAAATGTACATATATTACACTTTTTAATTTTCTCATACATCATTTTAAATAACTTGATACTTATAATTAAACAAATCAGATAAGTAAAAATAAAATTTTCATTTACTGACTAATATGAATACCGTTGTGGTATTATCAATAAGTAAAAAAATATATAACAAAGTTATATATATATATATATATATATATATATATATATATATATATATATATATATATATATATATATATATAGTCCAAATCAAACATGTGGGATTAGTTTAAGAAATGTTTTTCTATTTTAAAATTGTTATTGTAATTACAATAACATTTCCTAGATCAACCCAATAAGTTTGATTTGCACTTTTGTAAGCAAATCAATAAATAGCATTTATTAAAATTACGAAATGTCACCAACATCAAAAGATTCTTTTCTAGATTGATTACTTGAGATTAAATATCTTTCAAATGCTTTTTGTAGATCTAGCATCCTTTTTTGTTCATCTCTAAGAAAATCGTGAACTTTTTGTTTCTCTTGTTCAATTTCCTGTTTCAATTCTAGGATAAGTTTATCTTTAGATTCCATATTTTCTAAATGTGCTTTCTCAATATCTAAATAAAAAATTCTACTTATTTAACTAACCCAATACAAAAAATAAAAATGTACATTTTATATATTTCAAAATATTGAAATGAATAATAGAATTTGAAAAAAAGCAAAAAGATAACAGTAAATACTTCACTTATCAGTAGATACAAATTCACTAATCATTTATAACCTTTCATGAATATGTGTATCAAAATATATTAAACTATACAAATTTAAAATTATGAAACATTTTTCAACATTCCAAAACTATTTAAAAATTAAATTTTTTTATATTTTTGGAACATAAAAAAGTAACTATTATCAAATTTAAAAAAAAAAAAAAAAAAAAAAAAAAACTATTGAATTTTGTTTATAGACTTATGAAAGGGCAAAGTATTGAAGATGTATCATTCTTTTATAATCAATTTTTCTTAGAAAAAGAATTTTTTGTCATGGAGTACAACAGCTAAAGTATTAAAATACATTCGCTTAATTCAGTTATTTTCAAAAAAATATTCTTTCGTGAAGGAAATAAAAGTATATATGATGTATTTTAAAATCAATTGTTTGGACATGTACATTTTTATCTGAATTATCTTTATTATAAATGGTTATAAGTTTAACTTATAACCATACAATGATAAGAAATAAAGGTAGTAGGAACAGCTTTAAGAAGAAATATATATATAAAACAATTTATATATACTATGATTCATGATCATTTTCGATTTTCATTTGTAATCGATCAGTGGAATCAGAAAATATAAATATTTTTATTAAAATGTTGATGTGTTTATATAATTAAATAATGGATATAAATAATAAATTTTAACCACACTTGTAGTTATTTTGTATATTTCCAATTTTATGACAAAATTGAATTTATTAGTGTTTTATAAAGATAAAGTTATATGATATGAAATGTTCTGATACATTTTATTGACAAGAGCAAAAAAAGAAAATTAAATATAGTTTTCTTATGAAAAACTGAAAGGAAAAACATTGGAAACTGATAGGATAAAGCAATATTTTGATGAATATTCAATTCAAAGCTATTTGCATGATTCTGATATGTAAATAAATTTAAGTAACAGTAATAGTTGAGTTATTTAGTTAACCTTTTGATATCGTAAAAATGACTATATGTTACAAAACAAGACGAATAGAAAAGAGTAGATGAAAAGAATTTAATACTTAGAAAAATATGGATTATTACACACATTTTAAATTGAATTTGGATGAAAGTGATATTTTTTATTCAATTTTCATGAAGGTGTAATTTTTCTTTTGTTATGACTTCTATTTTTTTATATTAAAAGTATGTTATCAGTAAATATTCATTTAAATTTATAATTTTATTAAGGGGTTAAATGGTTTAAAAAAAAAAGAGTTAAATTTAAAGGTATAAGTAAAACATTCTGAAGTTAATTTCTATAAGTTTCATTTTTCTGAATTATTTCTAATAATCCAGTTCCTCAAAAAAGAGCTTCAAAAATTTTATCACCTTTGTGAAGCATAGTAATTCAATTAAAATAGAATGGAAAAAAGAGGATAAATGAAATATATCTGAGATTCACACACACACAAGTAGCATAATACAGCATAATATTTTTGTTTTATAAAATATTTGTGTGTATAAAAGAAGGAGTTTTGATAAATAATTATTCATTGGACAAAGTAAAGTTTGATATAGTTTATTTGCTCCGCTGTGGTCACTTTCAGTGCATAAAATCTAATTCCATTTGTAATTTAAAATGGATTCTTAACTACAATGAATTATTCTGAGATTGAAATTAAATGCATAACTTCTTGAAATATACAAAGAACATTAACTATTCATTTCAGTGCTCCTTGAAAAATAGGGAAATTTAAACATTCAATTGAAATATTAAACACAAAAGAAACAAGCCATGAGTTGTAATCTGTTTAATTGAATTATTTTTCAAATTTTCGGTTTGAAAACAAAAAAGGTTTGTTGCTTTCATTTATTATGAAAATGAAACAAAATATTTATGAGCATCTTTAAATAATGTATTGTAAAATGAAGTAATTTAACCAGATAAAAAGGATAGTAATCTTAAAATGTATATATACCATGTTGGCATAAAATATCCATTTTCATAAGTACATTTTTTCTACATAAAATAGTACTGAATTAAAAACATTTTCATTTTATATATCTTCGAATAGTTTATTATACCTTGCATATTTTGTTTCAAAATATTTTTTTCGTGATTAATTTCTTCAAATTTTAATTTCAATTTTTCAAATTCTTCCAATTGTTCTTTAAATTCCAGTTTAGCTTTAGATATAGCTGATTCTTTTTCAGCCTCTTTTTCTTCATGACTCTGAAAAATTGATTAATTAATCATAAATATGAGTATATTTGTTATAGTGCAGGAAATAAAGCAATAAGTTACAAATTAAACTAGAAGATTTATTTATATAAGATCAAATTGGACACAAAATTAACAATATGAAACTATTTTATGAAAATTATAATTTTATGATACAAAGTATCAAAGACTAATTTACATTAAGATTCCTTAAAGAAAAGACTTAAATATCTTATCAATTAATAACAATATATAAAAGTATAACAACAAACATACATTTTTTAAGAGGATTATGAAATTATAAAACAAAGAGTAACAATTATCAACTTAATTTTCATTTAATATAGTTATAGAAACTTTTATGTTAGTATTTCTTCAAAAAATATAATCAAAAATGAAATCATTGTTAAATTTCAAATAATAAATTATTAGTGTTAATACTTTAAAATTTTTACAGTTTAATATTTTGAAAATTTTATCAATTTATGTAAATACATAAAAGAAAAACAACATAAATATAAGATAAGAAAAGCTTAACAAACTTTTTGTAGAAATTGAATATGATGGGCATCTTCAGCTAATGAAAGATCAAGAGCTGTAATTTTTGTCTTTAAATCATAAATTGTTTTAATGTGTTCTTTTAACATATCCTGTAAAAATATCATAATTTATTCAGCATATTCTGAATTTTTCCATAATATACAAAACAAATATAAGAAATTGAAAACAAATGCAAACATTTAAAGAAACACTGCTAAATATATACATTGTAATAAAATATTAAAAAACAATATTTTAAAAATTTAAATAGGATCTATCTTAATAATATACATATTCTTATGTGCCTTATGCTAATAATGAATACTTAATGAATTTGAGTACACAATGTAAAATTATTTAGAAATCAATTTCATATCAATAAACTACTATATTACACTTATTGAAAGAAGCATTTATTTTTAAAATTTATCAAACATTTGAAATAAAAATAAACTTTTCATCAACATACTGAAAGTTATAATACTAAAAACAAATGAAAATCTCAAGTATACATTTTGTACATTATATAGTATTGACCAAAATATTATACAAATTACATTTTTATTATTTGCAGTATAATAAAAAAAATTTATTATTTGTAGCCACAGCAGTTGTTGAATTAAAAAACCATTTCAAAACTTCATAATATTTTATTTTATCTGATTCAGTTTGGATATATTTGTCACTCTTGTGATCATTGTTATGCACAAGTTAATTCAATCAGGACTCAAGAGTTTAAAGTTAACACAAAATTATAAGCAAAACACATTTGAAATGAAAATTAACACCACAAACTGTTTGATTGAAAGCCAAGGCCCTAGTTATTCCATTGAAAACTTGCCCTTTTTACTAAAACTTCAAACTGTTAATACACTGATTTGATATGTTGTTGAACCAGCATGCTTCCCTGTACCCAGCCGAGTTGAGCTTTACCAGATCGATGAAAGCAGCTGGATGAAAGTCTATGTAACTGAGAAGAAGTGATCAAGTTGAAAACCTCTGAATACTTCAAATGTCACCTCAGAAGAACCATTTCACTCGAAGGGCAACGTAACCACAATAAATTAACCCAGCCGCCTTTAGTGAACACAACAGACTTTTGGTTAAGCCAGGATTCATATTCACTGCCTTCCGATAACGAGAACGACACCCTAACCAACCAGCCAAGCATGCCAATTGTGGGCATGCCATCGAGCAAAACAGTTTGCATTTTAATTAAAAATAGAAAAGTTCACTAAGAAGTATCACATACGAACGCAAGTGAACCTGTATTACAGAATAGTTGGGTGCATGGCTAGTGTGTGGAAAGTGCGCTCATTTGTTATTATTTTCTCTTACTTACATTGTGGATTACAATTGTTAATAATGCACAGTTTGTTTATGCATACATATTGTAATTTTAAAAGTTTATCTAGTTTGTGTCATACAATTTTTTAACTATTCTTTTTATGTAGCATGCATAATTCATCAAAAAAATAATTAATAAATAAATAAAAATGCAAGATAGTAAGTGTAACAAAGAATTTCAAACTTAATGAACCAAGAAATATGGCATGATTAGTAAAGGCAACAAAGTGGTGTGTGTTTCATGTTTTGGAACATAAGTATGAAGCATATAATCTGTAAAAAAGTATTTTGAAATAAATCACATATCCATTTGTCAAAAAAGCCAACCGTATCAAAAGGGATTAATTGTAAGTGTAAAAGAGAAATAAACAGTTAATATCTATGATTAAATAAGTTGGCAAAAATTCTCATATGAATGCTGCAAGTTACTCAGAAACAAATGTTGTTGCTCAGTATAGTAAACCGTTTCAAGAAAGAGTTTTCTAAGAAGGCTGATAAGCATAGGGCATCCTCACTTTTTGATGATTTTAATAATAAAGATAAAATAATTCAGCACATCAAACATACTCCTTTATCTAGAAATAAAATAAAAAAAAAGAATCTTAAAATTGATCAGAAATGTAACAGACTAACAAAAAAATGACATTAACTCTGCTCTTTTTATATTGCTGTCTTTATGAAAATACTGATGTGGCTAAATCTACATGTTTAGCGGTTTTTACTCGATATTGCATGGGAAAGGTCATAAAGGAAGAATTAATTGCAATATAACCAATGCTAATAATTTCAGGGAGTTCTGACGTACGTCTGTTAAAAATTCATTTAATGAGAAAGAAATTAATTTGAAAAAATTGTTCCAGTTACAAGTGTATTCCAAGTATGGTGGTAATAAAAATAGCTTCATTAGTTTATTTCAAGTAGAAATAGGACTTTCAAATCTTGAATTTCACTCCATAATACACTAACAAGCCTAATGAGCAAATAGTGATTTAACATTTTTTAATAATATAATCGTGTGTTAGTTATAAAACTAGTCAATCTCATATTATCGCAGGCCTTAAATAAGCAATGCTTTGTTGGATGAAGTCAACTCAGTTTATAATGGCTTATTGATGTAAAAATGTTGGCTGCATGAGCTATAGGAACATACTTCAAAGATTTGTTGACTATTTGGAAAACGTCAGGCTGTTTCTGCAAAATGATTGAAAAGTTAATCAATATTCACAATTGTTAGGTATGTGGATTTCAAAATTCATTTTTTTACAATAGACATTTTCAATTTTTTTAATAAATTAAACATAAGGCTTCAAGGCAAAAATAAAAGAATTATCGTCATGATGGATCTCATGCATACTTTTGAAGCTAAACTGCATTTTCAGAAATAATATTATTAAAAAGAATACAAATATTTCCTAAACTTGAAAACAATATCAAAGGTTTAGATGTACATGAAAAACCAAATGAAGAAAAAGTTTTTGAATAATTTATTTCCATAACTAATACTTCAATCCAGGAATTTTCAAATTTTCTCATTTTTTTTAATTTAAAGAATTATCAGAAATGTTCAAATTTACTATGAACCCTCATGTGATTTCCCTTGATAAACTGAACTTGTTCCAATTCAATTAATTTAAATTGAAGAATTTGAAATGCAGCTGATTGATTTCCAGTCTAGTTCAATAAGGATTCAAATATTTATTAATATAAAAAAATTGGAATTGATTGAAAAAGAAAGATTAACAAACAATATAAGTAAAAGTGCAATTAATGAGATTTTGAAAACATAAAATTTGACTCCAGTACATAGTTAAATGTCTGAAGAAGCTTTTCAACCATCAATAACATTAAAAACTTAATTAGAAATCGTTTGCATAATTCCAGTTCAGCATGCATTTTGTTAAAAAAAATCTTACACCCCCCCATATAAGTTATTTTTCATTTAATTTGCAACAGAAATCATATTGTTACTTTAATTTGAATTACACATATAACTGTATTTTTTGTAAACAAGTAGTTTTGAGTTGTTAGTATTTAGTTTTATTATTTTCTTAATAAGCACACTAAATCAAAATTATTGGATGGTACGTCTGTAATGCCTCATTAAACATTTCTTTAGAAAAATTGGCATGTTGATTCAGTCATAAAGATTCACCACCTCTGATCTAGATCTTGGTATCAAATTTGAATTAGGTCTTATATATTAGCAATTTAGTTGACGTTTTCAAATCTTTAAACCTTTTTTAATTTGGTTGATATTTTACTGTTTTGACATCATTTTATTTAACTAAATTTATTTTATTAAACTTATTTTAAAGAACAACTAAAAAACAAAGACTAAATTAATGTTGAAGCTAAAAAATGCAAGTTTTTAATATATTTATCATATTAAATATTGTGCATCATTCCCTTTTACCAAACAAAATTTTTATAATAATGTGGCCAGTACTGTAAATTATATTGCATTTTTTACATTTTAATGAAAATACTTTTTTCAAAACTATGATAAACTATAAATACTTCTTGCTTCTTATTAGCTGTTTCAAAAATGGTAATTCTTTCTTCCATTTGCAATTTTAATTTATCCTAAGAGAAAGAGAGAGAAAAGAGATTAAAAGCTAAAAATAATTAAATTAATTAAAAAAGTTAACAGAACTGATTAGATTAATATTGCTAAGGTAATTTTTTCATCATAAATTGTGCTGCTTTTCTTATCTGATTTAAAATGATGAAAAAATATTCATATAAATACACTATAATGCAGTAAGTATAGTGTTATAATGGAATTAAATTTTTAAAAACAGAATTTTCAAAATTAATGAACAGATTTACAGAAATCAAAAATTTTCAAAGAGTGAAAAAAAAAACGCTTTTTCATAATACAAATTCTAATTAAAAAGTGTTTGCTTTAAGATAGAATAATGGTGTTCTATTTAAATCTAGAGTAGAAATATTTTGCGATGTAAAAAAATGAAGTATTTTTTACAATCAACCAGATTTTAAAAAAAATATTTTTTGAACAATTAAATGAAATTCAGAAAATTTTAATATCAATATAATATTTTATGTATATAAAATAATAGTTTAGAAAATGGGAAAATAATGAAAGTAATTTCAAAATTAACATGCATAATAAAACAAGAAAACTGTTTAATTCAGAGCTAAAAATTTGAACATTATTTAATCTGTATGAAAACCTATCAAATAATTTATAAATTAATAAACAATATTTAATAACAATTTGACATCATTTAGAAAATTAAATTTTCTTAATGTAATTTATTAGCAATTTTTACTGAAAACATTTAAAACACCTAATAGAAAACAAATAGAATAATATTGTTATTAGAAATATAAACTTACTATGCATTATACTTAAATAAGCAAAGAAAATTTGAAACTAAGCATTCAAACACATTAATTATTTATATCATTGTCTAAATAATTTAGAATTATATTAAAGGTACTGTTAAAATTGTTATTCAATATTTACATCAATTATTTTTATTTATTGATATAAAACAAATTGATTGATACACTTCAAGGATTGGTGGAACTATATCTAAAAAACACTGTTAATCATTAGAGAACTTTCAGATTCTAAATATAATTTTAAAAGATTTGCCTTCATAAGCAGTTTAATAAGGAAATAATAAATTACAAGAAAAATCATAAAATAGTTTTATTATTATATATTTAAAAAAGCAATTTATAAAATAATGAATTTAAAATAATAACTGATGTGTGAAATATAAAAAAAACTAAATCTTGTATTAACTAAAACTATATCACCTTTAGCTTTAGCTAAAACTATCTCACCACTTGCAAAAATTTCTATAGATATACAATAATTAATGTAAAGAATTATGTATGCAAAATTTTTCATATTCCAATTCAAAATATGATAAAAATATTTCTTATATATTTTGATAAACAATATGCTATTGCAACTCATTTGTTCTCTAGGAAGTTTTATTGATTTAGTTAATTTTAAAACCTAAAGTACATTTTGTAAAAATTATAAATGATAGGATCATTTAATCATGTTTTTATAACAAAGTATTAACTGGGCAAAAATTGTCATGATCAAAGCCATGTGAAGAATTTTAGTCAATACTTACTTAATAAATTCTACAGACAACAATTCTTCTTGAACACATCAGGAACTTACAAATAAATTTCATGCATCAAATAAAATTTAGTCATGCTCATTTACAAGTCAATACTATACTTCATTTACACAACTAAGAAAAGTATAGCTGCTGATTTAGCAGATGCCTTACAAATTTATAGTTAAAAGTTTAAACTGTTATTCATCTCCATTTTTCTTTTTCTGTCACCAAAAGGAATTGTTTCTAGATTATCTGATAATGTGTGATAAAAAATAGATGAAGTACATGAATTTCAAACTTTTTGATTCATAAAAAAAATAATAATAAATAAAAATAAAAAAAAAATAAATAAAAAAACATTGACATGATAGTAAGGATATTAATTCATAAAAGCTGATGCACACAACATGTTTCAATGATGTTTACAATTATAAGTTCCCTCTGCTAACCACAGCATTATTGGCTTTGTTTACATATAACAATTAGAATCTTGCAGACTAGTATTAGATCTATTAGACTCCAAATGATTTAAAATGTTATTATTAAATTAGAATAATTCTTATTTATTCAATTAATTCCTCGAACATTTTTTACCAAACTATTTAATTTACATTTTAAGCAATGGTACATATGATTCCCTAATGATACAAATATTAAAACAAAAATGTTATATTCTTTTGCTTCCAGAAATTGGACACTTTATATAGATGACTTTGAATCACGCTGAAAAATCTTATTCCATATAACAGTATTACAATATCATATTCTTAATTATTTTCTTCCTTTTCTTATTTTATACATGTCTATATATATAAATTTTAAATAACTTTAAGACAAAAGACATACTTATGAGCAAATCTCAAAGAAAATTATTAAACTTTATATAATTTTTAGACAAAATTTATGTACAGGAATTCGAAAAATTTATTGTTTGACTTTGATAATTATAAATCCATGCAATTTTAATAATTATAATATCCATGCAAATGAATTTTGCAAATACACAAGTTTTTGCAGTAAATCTTACTTTTTCAGCTTTTAACTCTTTTACAGTGCGATGTAATAATTCTTCTGCTTGTGATTTTTCTGCTAACATTTCAACTGTCTTTTCTTTAAGTGCCTAAATGGAAAAATTTATACACTATAAATTGTAATAAACTTTAAGATTTCATTTTAACAACATCATAATATTTCCTTAATATTTTGAAATTTATTTTAATAGTTTAATTATTATCTTAATATTTGTAATACACAAGAAGCTTTTTCTTATATAGGAAGTTATAATAAAAAAAATCATAATGCAAAGGAACAAAGAATATATACATGTTTATTTATTTCCTAAGTTTACATAAAAAATATTCATAAAACATATTAACTTACTTATTTCAAGTACATTTTTCTACTTTAGTGAATTAATTCAAATTCCACTTCCAATCAATTTTCTGATTAGTTATGCAACTTAATTGTAATCTGCTTATCATTTGTTATTTTCAGTAACATATATGTATGCATATGTATAAGATGAAAATGGATGAGTTTATTTCTTTGCTAAAGAAAATTTCATAAAATAAATGTTTTTAGTCTTTCTCGAACTTAAGAAGTTATAAAGTTGCTACACAAAAACATATTTATATTAAACAATTTCTCTTTTAAGCAAATAACTACAATTTTAAATTGATTTAATTCTTTATAACTAGCTGATCTATCAGATTTGGAATGAAATTTATATGTGGAAGATAAATGAATAAAGAATCATTATACTGCTAAATTCTTAAAAAGTAAAATTTTATATTTAAGAAATTTTTCTTGAAGAGCAATTACACTGAGTTTGAGAGTTTTAAATGAAAAATTATTTAAATGATTTAAAAGATTTACTTCAAAGTCCTCTTATTATCCAATTATAATTTGAATTGAAGATATTTATTTGAATCTGCACATACAATACCATTTTTTAAGCATTTAATTTATATTAATTTAATAGATCAAATAAAACTGCAAGCAATATTATTCTAGCTTAATTATCTTTCTCATTGAATACTATTTATCAGAGATCTAATAAGTTAAGATGAAGCAGGAAGTTTTAACTTTGATACTTTTTTTTAATTTCTAAACTAGGCAAGCAGGAAAAATGAGAAAAAAATCAATAAGTAAGAAAGTCACATGAATAAAACAATTTTTTTAAGATAAAATAAATAACAAAAATAAAAGTATTTCTTATTTAATATGATATGTAAGAGAAAAATCTCAAATGGATTACTCTTTCTGGCAGATTTTTCTCTTTTTATTCTAAGAATTTTCATTTTAAAAACCAAATATCTTTTGCATGCAAAACAAAAAAAGATGATTTCAATATATAGCACATGAATAAAACAGTAAAGTTACAGTCATTAATCTAAAAATAACATGAACACTTTATACTTTACTAAAAAAAACAAGTCATATTTTTAAAAGAAAGAGTGAAAATTGGAAGAAGTCATGATTCTCCATTATACATAAACTTCAACTGGAGTTTATGCTGCTTCAGCAAGATTGAAAAACAAATTTGTTTGCTTATATACATTATACTATAATATCTTCTATACCAATTCTTAATTTAGAGTCACATTATTTTTTAAATGAAGCTATAAGCAACAAGTTTATTTTAAAAGAATGAGGGATTAGCAAACAGAAGAAAAAGAAATAAAGGGAAAAGTGTTCAGAGAAAAGATTTATTGTTAGATCAAATCTATATCCTTTCATGAAAGTTAATGCTTTTAATTTTATGTTTACTGACTTGACGATCAGTATTTTTGTTTACATTTTAAAAACAATCACAGCTGTCAATAACTAAATAATTTTATATGAATAATAAGAAAAATGAGAATTTCAGAGGTTTTTCTCTTTGTATTATTAAGTGTAATTTTTTTTTAAGAAAAAATGCAATGAAACTACTATTTGCATAAAATGCATTTAATTAAAAGTACACCAGTTTATTTTAAAAGCTTAATTTATCAATTAATCAATTTTAAATATTTAATTATGTTTTAACAAATAAATATTGTAAGTAAATTGATTTTTAACAACTGATTAGCAGGCAAATTGGCATTGAATTTTCATAGCTTGTTCAGTTGACTTTTCTAGCAATAACTACTATGTACATGTATGTATATGCCCCACATTAAAGTTGTGTGCAAATTATACATATAAAAACCATACAAGCATAAAATTATGCAAGATTTGTTTAAATATATAAAATTATGCAAGATTAGTGTGTATAAAATTAATGATACTAAAATCATTTCTTCCCAATAAAGCAATTTATTTTAATTTTGATCTTTTGCATATATTCTTTTAAAGTTAAATTATTCCACTTGTGAAAATCAGTTATTACTTGTCTAAAATATTAGAATAAAGCTTTTCATAAATATCCTCTACCCATATTAACAAAAAAGTTGTCTATCATCATGATACAAATTTAATCTAATTAAACTTAAATCAACAGATAAAAGAAAACTAAGTAACATAAAAAGATCTAAAAGCTTTTTAAAAAATGTAAAAATTTCCAAATATATATATATATATATATATATATATATATATATATATATATATATATATGGAAATTGAAAGAGCTTTCTTTTAAAGAGAAATCTAAATCTTAGATTTAAATTTTCTTCATTTTATGCCTTTAATTAATGAGATGATTTATTAGCAAATTTGAAAATATGTTTGGTGAAAGTCAATTACTATAACACCACTTTATAGTTAACATGTTTACAACTAAATAATCATAATTAATGGAAAAGAATACAATGTATCAACATTTTACTAAACATTTATATAACTCTATTGATAAAAAAAAATTTTTTTTCCTCGAATTTTAAATATTGAAATTTTTAGGCAATTTATAATTTATGATTAACAACAAATATTTTTAAGATTTCCTACAATCTTATTAAAAATTCAGTAGATAGCAAAATTAATTATTTCCTAATGGTATATAAATATATATATATATATATATATATATATATATATATATATATATAT
>JAPDSC010076803.1:35926-92820 GCA_026290005.1 Latrodectus geometricus | reverse complement strand
ATATATATATATATATATATATATATATATATATATATATATATATTAAAGATTTTTTAAATATTAAAAAAATAACTATAATTTAAAAATTACAATTATTTTAATTAAAATAAAAAGTTATTAAACCAAAAATGTTTTGGTTTGGTTTCAATAATTTCATTTAAAGTGAAATCAAAATATAATTAAAATATAAATTAAAAAATTTTAAAATTGAAGATAAGAAATTCAAACTAATTAAATTATCTAACCTCAGCCAAATCAGACTTTTGAGATTCAAGCAATGAAATTTTTTGCATTAAGTTCTTTTCTGTTTCAGAGAATTCTTCTCTAATTCTAGATAGCTAAAAATAAATCAAATGATAAAATGGATATTTTAGTTATAGAGATATTTATTATTTAAAATCAATCAGAATCTCTCTGAATACATAGAAATATAAGATATTGAAATAATATATGTAGTTTCAAAAACCAATTAATTTTACATGAGTGCTCTCACAATCATTCTCTTACCAACACCAGATAGTCTCTGGAAGTAAAACCTGTCTGAACCAAAACATTAAAGAACACAATTGTAAAATCTTTAAACATACTTTTAAAATAATTACATCAAGAAATTTTACCTTAAAATTTTATACTCATTCATAGATTTTAACTATCATTAAAATTATAATGTAAAAGTAGCTTGTATAAGCCAAACTTGATTTTAAAATCTGAAGAAAACCTTTCACATTATGTAGTCAAATTTACTTGATTTCAATTCCACTCAAACTAAAAAAAATTAATCTTACCGTTAACGATTAGAAGTCAATTTTCTTTCTTTCAATCCCTCAAGTCTTATCTTTGATTTTTAAAAGTATTTTTGCTATAAATTATGATCTTAAGTGTCATAATTAACAATGGTCCTTTCTAGTCAAAAAATTATAAAATTCAGTAGTTCTTTTTAAAAGAACTTTTTCCTCTTATACAACATGACTTCATTTTGTAATAAAATGATAAATTCACATAAAATGATTGCAAAAATTACATTAAGTAATATTCAGTCAAAAAATTTTATTTTTAATTTCCATTCATCTAATTTTATGATTTAGTAAGTTTTAAACTTAAGACTATATATTTATATACCATTAAATAGTATTTACTTTACTTACTTTTTTTTATGAAAGTCATGTAAAACGAGATTAAAATGTAACTTATCAACATTTAAAAACTAATTTGGTTGCATAAAAATAAAATTAGATTGATTAAAAGAGCAATTTTTTCTTTATCGAGAAATTGTGTAAAAATATATATATATATTTTTTTCTCATTTTCTGAGTCACAAAAACTTAAACAGCCTTTCAATGGCAATTCAAAATGAAAGATAAAATTTTACAAATTACTATTGTATAATTCTTAATAATTTTTTAAAGGTTGACTTTGCATTATGCATGCTTTTTTTAGTGATATTCAAAGAAATAGTAGGATAAATTAGCTGGTTATTGTTTTAAACTAAATAAATAAAATTTAAACAATAAAGCAAAATAAATTTCTACTTCTTTATTTACTTCAACACTAGCATTTTGAATTTGATATAAAATAAAAAAATTTTAGTCATTCTTTATTCATTACATCACTAGATGTAATTTTCAATTTAAAAAAAAATCTTAGATGCTATAGTATTTTCATATGTTATTATTGTAAATTAAAAGATTCCTAATTTTCTTGAATTTTGTAATTTTTAAATTTATAGTCCATGATAGAATATTATAAAGAAGAAAAGTTCCAAAGGTAATGGAAGATTTAACAGTCCTAGATAGAATTTCTCATCAAATAACTAAGGAATCAGATAAAATGGAAAATTTTAGGTTCTATTTAAAACATCTTAGGCAAATAATAAGTTTTTATGTGTATTAATAACTTTATATTTAGTATTTAAAAAATTAAAATAAATATGAATTAATGTAATGAAATGTAACTTTTAATTTTAATATAATATTTATTGGCATCACAATTATAATAATTTATATAAAATTTTCATACTTCTTTTCTATGAAATAATGTAGTTTCTTTCAAGTTTTTGGCATGTGTTTCATTTAAAGATGAAAGCTGTTCTGAAAATATAGATAAATAATTTTAATTAAATAATTAAGACAGATAAATAATTTCAGCTTTAATGTAATTTTACTATAAATTAACAAAATAAATTGTTTATTAAGAAATATATGTAAAACTAATATCCAATTAATTCTATGCAAATCACTGAAATTAAGCAAATTGTACAAATAATATTGAAACAAATTTGCATACTAGTAAGTTGATCACTGATTATATATAAATCAATTACCCAATGTAAACCATTTCAAAAGTACTTTAATCAACACCAATAATAAAAATAAATTACATGATAAATAAAAATTGAATTCTGTAAGCTATTTACAAACATTCCTAGATTTAACATGCAGGTAAGTGGTAAAAAAAAAAGATCTCAGCATTAGTAATTTGAAATTCAAATGCAAAAAAATGTGTAACCTGCATGTAACATAAAAATGTGTAACATGGTATCACAGCTTAACAGCAATTTAGCAAAACTTTTATTAAGTCAAAAGTAACAAAAATAAATCAAAGGTGTATAATAAGTGGTAATTAGTTTAATTCAGTTTTACTGATAAGTTGACACAGGGTGACTACTAGTAGATAATCATCTTTACTGCTCTTCAATCTCTGACAGACATGTCAAGACAAACTATTTGGACTTGCAACTATCATCCAATATACAAAATGACTTGAGACTTTAGCTTGTAGCCATAAAAGAGCTTCTTAAAGCTTTGGAAGACATTCATGAAGGGAGGCAGGCTAAGTATATATTTTCTTTATAAATAAATCCTCATTCAACTTGCAGAATAATAACTGTACTCAATTCATAATAGGTGTGTTAAGAACATACATCAATCAATAAACAATGAAAACAAGATTCTTCTTAAAAAAGTGGTCTACTGGCATAATGAAAAATAGTTGCATATTGTCCTTAGAGATTTGTTGACTTCTATGTACTTATAAAGTTCCGCATATTTAAGTTCAGTGTTTTGGGGGAACGAGTGATTCTTATTTTCCATTAATTGATGATAATAATTTTAAATAGAGCTATTAATGTTAACAATTTCTTTCAGAGTAAAACTACTTATTAAATAGATATGGCATCAATTCTTTGATTTAAATCTGTATGAAAACACATGAGAATATTTTTATGGTTAAATTAAATTGCTAATCTATTATAAAATCAGTAACAGCATTGAAAAAGTTATTTGTCTCATAACTTAATAAGTAGGATAATCTAAATAAATGTTTTCAATACCACAGTCATAAATATGGATCATGGTCAATATCAATCCTTGTATACTATTCATATTACTCTATATTGAATACCTTGATAAATATTTATGAGAACATTTTTAAAATAGATTATCTTATTCATTCCCATAACTTAATAAGTAGGATAATCTAAATAAATTTTGTAATACTATAGTTATAAATTTGGATCATGGTCACTATATTTCCTTGTATACCAGCCACTTCATATTGAATGCATTGATAAACATTTCTAAAATTTATTACGTTTTTTCATTTTTCCTTGAAATTTTCATACTTATCTTCATTGTAAAAAAATTTATTCAATATATATAGCCTTTATCACTATACAGCATATACATTCAAAATTTGAAATAACGATTTTCTGGATAAAAAAAATTGCCTGTCATACTTTAACTTTCAAATTTGTACATAACAAATGAGAAAATATTTATCTATAAAACATAAGGCAGCCATAAAATTTAATAAAATTTATTGTAAGAATAAAAAGTACTTGCACAGAAAAGTAAAATAGGAAATTTTCACTATGTAATAAAATGCTGCTTAGTTGCTGAATAAAAAGTAAATAATTTTGTTTGCAGAAATAAATAATTAAAAATTTTATATTAGTTGTATAAGAAAATTTTCATACCTTCATAAGAAATATGATCAGAATTGAGTTGATTTTCAAGTTTGGATACTGTTTCTAGTAAATTAGATATTCTCTTTTCTAAAAAATGTTGATTATTTTTTAATTCCTCTACCTGTAAAGAATTATATATATAAATAGATATCGATATAAATTATGTGTATTTGAAATGCATTTAATGTGTCATATGAAAAATGGTAATAAGAAAAGTAGAGTATAAAATATATTCTAATCTTTCTCTGGCAATACTATTTGCTATGCTGTAGTGGTAAAACAATCCTCTACACAATAGAAAGCTCTTAATTTAATTCAACCCTTATTGAAAAATTAGAGATGGTTGTAACATTTTTTTCTTTCTATATACATACTAGTGGAGTTAGCGATTTGTAGCTCAATTATATTTTTATGTATTTGAGGACTAATTAGACTAGGACTTATGTTTGTAGGGATAAGTTATATGTGAGTTTTTCAGATTTCCTTCTTTACAAAACATAAATATGATTCACTATTTACAAAAAGTTCTCCAGAAAGAAAAATGTCAAAAGTCTTTATAAACATTAAGTTACCCATTACACAGTACTAAACATTCCAATATACACATCTCACTAATGTATGCAAAAGCTATCATACTTATTTATTAGTATTTAATTTCTTATAAGTTTCTGCTACCAGTGCAGTTGCATAAGCTTTGCTTTATTTAAGCTAATTTTTTCAGTTTTCTTATTTTTTATCAGTTGGTTCCTTGGGTATTTTCTTATACTGTGTGTAATTATTTACTATGAACAACACATATAAATTCATCAAATTCTTATCCTATCTTTCTTTCACTTTTTGCTAATTAATACTGAATTTTTAGCTTTTGACTTATCATTTTTTATTTCAACTAAAATTGCTGAATGAATCAAATTATTTTTCAATTTCTAAAAAAAATTTTTTTTTTATCCTTTTAAAGTTAAAAAAATCTTTTATAAGATTAAAAAGCTTAATCTTTAAAAGATTAAGCACTTCATCATTCAGATACAATCTAGTTTAATACTTAAAACAATCGATGATCAGTAAATAGGTCCATATCCAAGGGTCATATGGCAAGAAATATGTATTTTGAATTTTTAGAATATCATCTATAAGCATATTTAGTAACATTCCAGCATTCAAATAAGTTGCAATCATTTTCCAATATTATGCAGCTCAGCATAAACCACAAATGACATTTGGAATTTTATGATTTGTATTCATAAAGAATTTGATGGACCATTATCTTGACCACATAAATTATGGAATATAATTTCATAACTTAAAATAATTTTTGATTCAAGTGGCTGATACTAAAAATGTTTCTAGCTTACAAGATTTAAATTGCAAATTCTGTTATGCAATTGTGGAATGATATTTCACTAAGAATTATAATATTTTATGAAGAAGCAATGGTGTTTTTATCGTGTTTGGAATTGACAGATTTCCATTCAAAGGTTGCATTTTTACATAATTTTTTGAATAACAAATATCTTAGTCAATGCAATAAGTCAGATATTTTGTTTTGCATATTCTTCTTATAAGACAAATGGAAATCTGTTATTGCATTCGTTTCCTACATTCATGTAAAAGTTACAAAATGCAATTTTATAATTTTGCTTAAAAACTTCACTCAAGCAAAATAATAATAATAATAATAATGAATAAATAAAAAGGAAGATTAAAGGCAAACAGAACATAGAAATCAAAGTCTACTATTGCAAACTTCAATCTTTTTCTATTAACAATAGCTTAATATAAAGAAAGATTTCTTTTGAACAATAATTTGAAAGCTGTTAGAATAGATGAATTTTTGGTAAATTTGATAGGTTGTAAGGCAAAGGGGCCTTTGCGATATTATCGATAACAGATTTTGATGACAATTCTATTTTATATTTCACCATTAATATAGTAATTAAACACTCAACAAATGCTATATCTTTCACATTGATATTAGTATATGTATGGTTTAGTTTTAGACATCACAGCAGCAGATATGTAATCATTTCATAGTATATTTTCTCTTTTCTCTAAAATTTATACCTTTATTTACTTATTTTTTAGGTCTTTCAGAATTTTTAAGATTCAAAAGAAAATTATGTATTTTTCTTCATTTTCCTAAAACTCAGAAGACAAAAAATAGGATTTTTATACTGTTTTATGCTTATTACTAGGTCTTCTCCAATCATCTCATCCTGTATAGATATTAAGTAATATTCAGCAAAGAATTTTCATAAGTATTTCTTAAAATATAAATGATAATTATACTTAAATATAAAATTTAATGGTCATATAAATTTAATATTGATTTTCATTATTTTCATTGAAACATTATCTTTGCTACAAATTTTGATGTCACAATATGCTTGTAAAATATGTTTTACAAATTTAAATAAAAATGCAATTTAAATGTTATGAAACTAAGTTCAAAAGAGGAAAAAACCCTACTTCACTTTAATAATTTATGTAAAACTGATATTATTATATTTTATTGTCAAGTTATAAATTATCAAAGAATTTTAATATATATGTAAAGGCACAACATTTTGAATATATAATATTTATAAAAGAATGAAATGCTTTTAAGTAAAATAAATTTTTAAATACTTTTCTGCAATGTAAAATTTAAGTATAAATGGTCGTAAGATACTTAAACAAATTTTGTAAACTCTGAATAAATTTTAGAATTTTCAACTTTGAATTTTTAAAGTTGACACTTTAAAATGTTGATTTTTAATATGAAGAGAAATCACATAACATATTTTCAAGTTATTCCCATACATATTATATTTTATAATAAGGAATTTTTATTGATGATTGCAGAATATTTCCTGTGAGAATATTTATATGTTTTTGTTTTTAAGTTTTTTTTTTTTAAGTATGAAGTATTTTTACCATTATAACATAAATGTTTAAACAAATTAGTCATTTTATGCAATAAATGTATTTTGCAATAACAAACTATTAATAAATGAAAATAGAAATGCAATATTTATTTATTAGTTTTCTTTAGAAAATTATACTTATTTTTTTAAAAAGCAAAATGTACTTGAAAATTTTCAGAAAAATAAAAATAAGATATTTTTGAAGTTTTCAAAACACTATGGCACCTTATACTAATTCAGTTTAATGAAAAAATTATTTAATATTATGGGAGACTATCACTTTTTCCTAGAAAATATAATTAATAATATACATTTTAATCATCAAAAATTCTAAAGTTAAAACAAATTTTATTTATTTTATCACATTTTAATTTTAAATATTAAAAAAATATTGAAGCATCATTAATATGAAAGCATCAGTTAGATAACTAAGTTTTTTTTTATTTATTTATATGAGTTTTTTTTTTTTTTTTTTTCTTATCAACACTTACTTTAGAGTGCAAACTTAAAAAGAAAAGAAGTATGTGTCTGAGTGAGTACCAATGCCAATTGGATAAAATACGTTTAATCTATCTTGGGGACTATTGTTGAATTATTATTTCACATGCTATTGGTGAATACCCTTATTGCAATGTAACAAGATTTTATTAATAAAATATAATTCAATAAATTAATAAAAATATGCTAAATAATATAAAAACATCTTAAAACTAAACTGTGAATAATTATCTCTAAATAAACATTTGCAATGTGTTCTATTATATAAAACTTACTTTACATTTCAAAGCAGAGTTTTCCTTTTTTACATTACCTACTTCTTCCAGCAATGAGTTTTGAGCTTCTACTTTACTCTTTATAAAAAGAAAAAAAACTTTATTAGTACATAGAAAGAAAAGTTTATAACCTAGAGCATTTCACCTGCATAATATCTTATAATCTAAAATAAGAATTTTATAAAAGATTTTCATATCCTAGTTCATGAAAAAATCATAAATTTATTTTTCTCATTTTAATTTGCAGTAAGAAGATATTTTCTTCTTTTACTTTATAGTTAAAAATTTATTACTAGACTTTTAAAGAGTACTAAAATAATGAAAGATACCTAAATAAGCATTAAATTAGAGTCAATTTAACACTAATATAACCAAAGGTTTGTGTGATTTTCTAATTTTATCTACTGTAATATAAATATTATATACATCAATATTAATATTATTATAGTATTTTGAGCAACTTTAACTCCAAATTTTCTAACAAAAACATTTTCTATAAATACAATAACAGAACTTTTCCTTTTATAAGGAAATCACATTTAAAAAATAATATTTAATAAATAATTTTTTAAATAAAATAAACTGAAAATTAAATTTTAAAATAGTTTTAAAAAACACTAATACTTTTACGTGATAAGCCATATACATTAAAAAAATTCTCATTCTTATTTTGAAAATAATGATGTCAATATATTTAAAGAGGCATTAATATTTTAAGGAATTCATATAATTTATTAAAGAAATAAATTTTTTACATATAGAATTATGTTATATATTTACGATTTTTAAGATATAAAATAACAATATTTTGTTATCTTTTAAATAATTTATCAATGAAAATTTACCAATACTCCTGATGTTCATAGAAAAATTATAATTGAAATTCTTTCATTTATTTGTGTACAATATAGTATACCCTTGATGTTTTCATTTACATGTATATCATTATAATAATGATACATGTAAATGCATGCTTAAAATAGCATACATATCATAATAAAAGTATATCATTTGCAATGGTATATATATCACATGTATCATTTACATAATGTATAACTTACAATGATACATTCAAATATAAGTTACTGTTTATCACTAAAATGATATTATGCCCTATACTGTAATGAGATATATGATATATTCATTAAATAAAATTTGTATTTAAAAATATCTCATTACATCAAAATTATTAATGAAGAGTTTGCCTATACTGTTTTCTAGAAAAATATCAGGTAGAACTGCATTTTGTAAAATATTATAGACTATATTTTGTAAATTTTTATTAATATTTATTTATTACAATATTAAGATCCCAACAATAATCTTACTAGATGTCCTACTATTTTATAAATATTCTTTTTTAAAAGCACTATTGTTCAAAACATAAGAATACATTTTACAAATTATTCCTTGTAAGAGATATAAATTCAAAATTAGGGAGGTCTTAAATATTCCAGCAGTTAATTTAAAGGATTAATTATTTTTGGTTTGGAAGTGGAATGGCAAGAAAAATTTCTAAGAACTTCATTTTTCATAAACAAAAAATTAATGTTATTGACATTTTAAAAGTAATAATATTTCTGATTTATTTCATTTATTTTGCTTTCTCATTTACATGTTACCTCTAAAAAGATATCTCTTAAATTAGTATCAATAATAGTATAATA
Organism: Latrodectus geometricus; assembly: GCA_026290005.1. Taxonomy (NCBI): domain Eukaryota; kingdom Metazoa; phylum Arthropoda; class Arachnida; order Araneae; family Theridiidae; genus Latrodectus; species Latrodectus geometricus. The sequence goes on along the minus strand of JAPDSC010076803.1, from coordinate 83,510 downwards.
TTAAAACTAAAACAAAGCATATTTAGCAAAAATATTGCAAAACTAAAATGAAATATACCAAATACTAGACAATTTGCAAATGATTATTTTCATCTACCTTTAAAAAGAATCTTTACTTTTTACTGTCACAGTAAAAAATAGTATTTAAACAAAATTTTACAAAATAAAATTTAACTACACAAAGACAGTAAAATTTTAATTATAAGTAAATTAGATATTTTAACATCAAAATATAAAAAGCAAATATATTTTTGTGAAAAAATAAACCATCAAACTTGCTAATAATTTACCAAATTCAGAGAAATACCAAACTTCACATGCATGATTATATTTTCAATTACTTTCAACATTCATATGGATTTTATTACAGTGGAATTTTTGCTTATAATCAAAAATTACATTAATAATTCAATATTATTAATTCCAATTTTTTAATAGTATTAATAACTTTAAGGATTAGGCTTTGCATAAATTCTCTATAAATATTACAATTTTGTAAAAACATTGATTTGGTAAAACTAAGTAGATATCTGAATTTAAATAAACATGTTAAACAGAAATAAAAAAATAATGCATTAATAATATCTGAATTTAAGCAAACATGTTAAATAGAAATAAAAAAATTATGCTATATGTGAGTACTACTTTTCAATACAAATATAATTTTCCACATCTGCTTTAATGAACTACTGAGTAAATTCATTTAGAATAACTATTTTTCCCATGTAAAAATTACTTTATTTTGATAAAAATCATAATACTTAAACAAAATATTAATTTTCAGATTAATTTCTCAGTTCTCTAACATAAATTCCAAATATATTTAATTTGTGGCATATTTTATACTTTGGTTGAAATAAATTACTTGTTCTTATGAATAATTCAGAAGAAAAAAAAGAAAACAAATGTCAAATTATTCTGGTTCTCACATAATAATCCTTTGGCATTTATTATTTTCATCAAATAAAATACTTTCCTAAATATTTTACCTTTTATATATTTATTTTAACTTTTAAGCTGAAAATTGCAGATGTGGTGGTAAAACTTAAAGCAAATTTTAATTCTGAACAGTATAATTATAATTATGGTAGTTCTTTTCTATAATTAATTTTATATTAAATTGAAGGCATATATTTAATGGAATACATTTTCTAAGAAATCAACACTTTTAAAATAATAGGAAATTTAGTTTTCCTTAACTTTTTCATTTTCTGTTAGAACAAAATTCAATTATTAAATTTAACCAAATACTTTCAAATTTAGTATTAATTTCATGAATGAATAAAACAATTGTGAAAGCAAGTAATAGAGAAATATCAATTTAATTTTGGCAGCAACAACTTTAGCAAATGTATGAAGAAAATAGATATTCTTTTATAGCAAATTTGAAATATCGTAATATTCAAGGCAAAAAATATTTTAACAATACACAGCCAACCTGACACATAATGAGATACACTTTTTCACTGTTTTAGATTAAATGAATCTATCATATTTTTGAATAAAATATTGTTTCAGAAAATGTGTGTCATGCTTTCCTTATTTAATCATCCATATATAGGGTAGTTTAATAAGAATACAACAATTACAAACTGCTATAACTACTTAATGAAAAAGAATTTAATAAGATTAACAATGCATACAGAACTTCAAAATTTCTTTAAGTAATATACAGGGGCAGTGAAGCAGAAGTCTACCAAACCTAAGTTGATACTTCATAACAAAAAACTGTTCATTGAGGGTTTAACATTAGTGAAAAATAGCAAAACCCATGCAGAAGGCATTTCTCATGTCAGAATTTAGTAATAGTGTCAAAGATTTTCATTCTACTAGCACTTAGTAGAGAAGAGTTTACCAATGTTACAACCAAAAACTTCCAAATGTGAAAAACAAACTCATATGGCAATGGATGTTTGAAGAAAAAAAATGTTTGTGCATGAAAAAATAGTAGAAGGCCACATGTTTCAGTAGAAAACGTTTAGAACTTGGCATATGCTTAAACGCAGCCCATGGTAATCAATGTATGACAGCAGTTACAAAATGACAGTCTGTTCTTAGAAAGAGATAGCAAATGAAACTGCATAATTCAACAGATACAGAAATTTAAACAGGAGAGCTACAGCAAACATTTGAATTAAGGTATGTTTATGCTGGAAAGGATGGAGGATAAACCAATGGCTGATTGTCTCATTTTTAGCTATGAAGCAATCTTCCACATAAGTGAGAAGATTAACTGGCACAATTGTATATAGGGTATAAAGAAACTTTTCACTGCAACTGGACATATTCAGTTAATATGAAAACTTATATGTTCTGCTTAATCTCATCATGCAAATTACATGTTTCATTTTCTTCTGAGTTAAATATTATGACAAATATTAACCATGACATGCATGAGGAACAGATAATGGCACACCTAGATACTGATTCAACAGATTGCATCTTTCAGAAAGACAGAGAACCCCCACACTGGGTTACCGAGGTTCATCAAACCAACACCATTCAAAGCATTGGATCAGTTGAAATGGAAATGTCAAGACCTATTCTGATCTTGGCAACTGAGATCTCAGGATTTGATACCTAGCAATTTTTATCTATGGGATTATGTGAAAGACTTAGTGTATGTGCTTCCTATACTCAAAAAGTAAAAAAACTCTAAGTACACATTTGTAATGATTGAAAACATGCTTTAAAATGTCTGGTATGAAATGGACAACTGTCTAGATTTTGTCCATGTGACCAAGGAAGTCACAAAGAACATCTATGACATATGAATATAAAATTTTGTAGTTAGGTCTACATTATTACTCTTATTGATAAATTCTTTTTCAATAAATACTTATAGCCATTTTTAATCACAATATTCATTTTTAATTATCCTGTAGTTTAGCTATCATTACTGAAACAAAATTGATAATGATATTTTAAAAAATATAAATGTAGCAGTTAAATAATAACTTTGATCATTTCTCATAAAATTTTGCTTAGAGTATTTATTTACAACCTCATGAGACACTTACTGATTTTCTGCAAATGAAAAGTTTTAATACTTTGTGCTTTATATGTATTTCTAGGAAAACAAAAACATTTTACTGTAAAAACTTTTAAATTAAAAAAGAAAGTATATGGAAGTTATATTTTAAAAACAACTATAACATTTTTATGCTATGAATAATAATTATGTAGAACACATAACAATACTTATAGCAACAATGCATATTTCATAATTAGTGTAATTTTGAATTAACTACATAAAAAATTTTAACTCTTAAAAAATGCGATCTTATAGAGGTTTTAATACATTTTATATTTGATGATAATGATGCACATCTTGAGTATAGCACAGCTATATTAAGTTCATGAATTTCTTTACGTCTAAAAAGTTCAATGGGTTGTCATAAAGATCTTGTCTGGATAAGACCAGACATAATAAAATAAAGATAGGAGAAGACTATTCAATAGAGCACTTGCAGCAGACTTTGTAGTGCTTAGAACCCTCAGAGAAAGTCATAGAATGAAGGTGCTCACTGAGGAAGTAATAAGTTGTCTGATTTTTATATTTACTATTATTAAATGATATAAGACAAATGTGCAAGTTTAAATGTGGGACAATTTAAACTTATTTAACAGTCAATACATTTTTATGCTATTCTTCTGAATAACAGTAGTTACTGGGAATTTTCATTTATTAATTAAAACTTTAATTAATTAGAAATAAAAATATCTAATATAAAATCATTCATTCAGTTTGGTAAATTCAAAAAATTGCAATTTTGATTTCTTTTAATTCTGAACTAGTTTATCTAAGAAACAATCTTGAATTTACTTCAAAAGAAATTACTTCAAAATAATTCCACAAATTATTGTGTGCTTTCAAATTCAATGTAGGATTCCTGTTAACATCAAACTTATTAGATCATTATTTTAAAAACAAATTTTCTCTCAAATCACCTTCCTTTCTTTAACTAAAATATTGTGATGCTCAGTTATAAGTTCTTTGTTTCTGGCTTCAGCTTCTTCCAAAGATGAAATGAGTTTATTTCTTTCCTCTGTTGTTACTGTTAACAAATTTTCCAATTCTCTTACTCTGAAATTAAAGAATTCAATAAGAAAGTAAAATTATAACAATACACATTAAATTAAACTACATATTTAATAAACATGAATTTTTTCATATTATTATTCAAATTATAAAGCACATATAATAATACAATTTCAATCATAAGTGTTTTATAAATACAGTTTGAATAGAAAAATGATACAAATGTAGCACCATAATAATCTATTCTTATTTGATAACTAAATTTTAAGTTGATAAATATTCCATTGCCAAAATATTTCTATAACCAAATGATAAAAAAATGCCTTAAATGCTCAAAGCATAAACAACATTAAATAAAACCATAAGTAAATAAATGATTTTTATGTATTAAAAAAAATTATATAAATCTATAATTCTTCTAATACCATAAAATTAAATCGAGCACATATTTATTTCTGGCACTTTATAGAAAAATATCGAAATCATCTTACTAAATATTCAAAATTATATATATATATATATATATATATATATATATATATATATATATATATATATATATATATATATATATATATTAATGCTACATTTTTGTATTTTGAAAACAAACATTCTAAATTTTATAAAATTTTTGTCAAAAAAATTGACCGAATGGAAGTTTAATAAAATATATAAATATTTTTACATGTAAAATATGTAAAAAAAAATTTAGTATTTTAGTTTTGGTTGTCACATTACAAACTAAAGATACATTTTATAAATGTTAAAACTTTAAAGGTTAAGGAAGTGCTACTAAATTTGTCAGAACTGATGAAATTATCATACTTTTCATACCTCTTTGAAATAAACATTATTTGAAGCAATCATCAATTAATGTGCCTTTATAAGTTATTCTTTAACACAATGACCTCCTAACAAGTTATGATTAAAACTCCATCAGCTGATATCAATTATCTTGAAAAGGTTAAAATCAGTATACTAATCTTCAATCATTACTTATTTTTTAGAAAAATTTTAAAAGAACTTTTGTATATTAATGACAGTACATTGTATACTAATGACATAATAAACAAGGCTCTTCATACCATAAAACAGATAAAAAGAAATGATTAATCCAAATACATTTTATTTGACTGTGAATTAAATTTTTTTTATTTTAAAGATTTAACGAAAAACTATACTATCGGCATCAAAACTTTCATATTGATTTTCATAATATCTCTTTTAAAAATGAAAATTACTATTATTTTTAAAACAAAAATTAATATTTAAAACAAAAATTAATTTTCTTTTTAATAATGAAATCAAGAAATGATTTCTTTCAAACCCCCTTTTTATTAAATAATTCTAAAGTTTCTACACAATTTCCATTTTTGTTATTATAATTCAGTTAATTCATACATTTCTTGATTTCCTTGAATTTTATTCCTAATAAATTTGTCAACAGACACTTTTTACCCATAGAACAAATTTAGAATCGATAATACATGAATAAAATCTAGTCAGTAAATAAAAAAAATCATTAGTAATGAGCAGTTTTAGTGGATTTATACTTGAAAATCATTTTTATATTAAGAATCTTTATCTGATCACTTCTTTTTATAAGAAATTGCTAATAAGTCATCAACAATAAAATAATAATTGCAACATAAAAAATACATTGAAAAATTTTTTCATGCCTAAAAATTAAATAGAACTTAGCAGACTTTATTATTACAAAATTAACAATATAATATGGATTTCTTTGTTACTATAAATATTGGATAATTTTTACAACACAAATGTTTATATAGTATATTGAACAATCTTTACAAACATTGCCATTTTAAAAATACTGCATGTACTCTTCCACAAACATATCCAGATTTTATTGTTCTTAACAAATCATGTAAAAAAATTTAAAAAAGCATTTATTAAATTTTTTTCTGTTAAATTCATTGAAATTTTTTACTTTTCAGCATCTATTTATAAGAAACGCAATCATAAAGTAATTTTTCACTCAAATGTGATTAAAAAAAATTGAAAAAAGCTGTATCCTTTATTCATATTTACTGAAAATCCTTTTAAATGTTCATATAAATCCAGTTTGCATGAAAAACAAGACTATTTCAAAAGTTAATGGATTATCTTAGACAGCTCCAAATGTTTTATTAAATAGTTAATGAACATAATCCCAATATTTAAATAGATTTTTTAGGAAAAATTTTCAATGAGTACTTTACTCAAGTAATCTTTAACAAACATTATTCTTACAATAATTTTACATATTCTCTTCACAAATATAGTAATTAATGTCCTTCATTCTTAAGAAATCTTGAAAAAGTTTACTCAACAAACATTTCTCATTAATTAATTTTTTCTGTAAAACAAAAGATGAAAAAATACAATTGAATGAATCTCAGAATCTTACAACTATCTTTAGGAATCATCAAAAATACTAAAAAATATATAAATTTCTTATACAATATTAAATTTAAAAATTAGCAGAGCTTAAACATTATGAAAAAAAAAATAAAAAAAATTGGGGTTTTGCAGAATTTTGAATTATTTTCATTTTGTAAGATTTACATACATCAAAAAAAAAAAAAAAACTTTATTTAACTTATTTTAAATTTATGATTTCTACATATATACAAACACAAATCTAGATACCCAAAGTCTAACACTAAAAAACACCAGAGATATTACAGCAAAATTTTATAAAGTTACAGATAACAAATTATATAAAGATAAAATGAATGAAATTACAAATTAAATTAATTAAATAATTTACATTTTGATTTTTTTTACGAAAGATTCATTTTAAGAATTTACTCTTGACATATTATACAAAGACCAAATGATTAAAATTAACTGATTCATAACATCCACACTTCATCCTAGTAGAGTATAGGCGATGATAAAATTTCCAGTGAGTGAACACCAACATACTTCCCAGTACCTAGCACTAAAATCGGTAGTTAGTGTAGCCACCATTACTGGCTATAACCACTGCCACATGGCACGAGATAGAATCAAATAGGTTTTGGATATATCCTTGATCTATAGAAATCCATGAATCTTCCTCATATTAGTTGACATAAAGTTCGATATAGCAGCGAAAGTGCATCCTAGGCCAGTTGTTTTGCAAGCATGAACATCATGCTTTCAATTGGTAATAAATAAAATTAAATAGGCCAAGGAAGTAATTCAATCTGCTGAATAAATAAGAGCTCTTGAAAATTGTATAGCACATATGATCCTGTAGAAATATGAGTAATGCCATGCACTGAAGGTGTGGAAGGACCACAGGCTTCAACATCTCAAAGGGGTAGCACTTTCACAGCATATTAACAATGCTAGAGGTATACAGGAGTGAAAGCTAAAACTATGTGTAAGAAGAGTGAGGAGATGAATAACACAATAGTTCAGTTGTCTCACCATGGTGTCTCAAGATTTAAATCCAATCATTGTGATGTTGCTATCTGAAGCAGGATTCTATTTCCATCTAACTAGTAAGGCCTAAATCTTGGTTAGGTCTAAGTAAGCATGCTGGTGCAACAACAAAAGGACATCAAATGTAAAATTGAAATTGTAATGCTACAGTTTGTGAAATGGCTGAGCAATTTATCACTACCATATGTTCCCTAGGCTTGTAATCATGTGAAGTCGAGCAATGAGGATGTGATTGGTCCCATTAGTCTGCTGTTAGTCCTCTTGCAACCAATAATTATAGATTTGCATCACAGTTTATTAGTATTGCCTAATATGATGAATGATATCTCTGAAGGTTGATTCACAATCATTGTAAGTTATCTTTCATCCATGATCTGGTCTTCTTTGATTATGTCTTTCTGGTTATGTCTACTTTGAGGCAAAATTAAACAACTTATAAAAAAAAGAAAAAAAAACCCTACAAGTAAATAATCCCATACTTTAAATTAGTAATCTCTTCTATTTTAATACAGAATATGCTCCTACAGTTGTCAATGATGAGAGTATTCATAGCAATGCTTTGCATATCTTATAACTGTAAATAATGATCTAAATTTCACATGATTTGCATACTTCCTTCAGGGTAATGCATTTCATAGTGCCAGCAGTATAAACTACAATTTTCATCACACTTGCATATTAATAAATTTATTTCATAAGAAAGTAATCAATAAACTGGAAAATATTTAAAAACTTACTTTTTAGAGAATTTTTGAAGCATTTCAACTTTTTCTACAATGACTTCTTTAAGCTCTTCAACTTTTGCTGAGCTCCATCTAAATTTATAATAAAATAAAATCTAAGATGTATGGTAAAAAAATTATTTTTCCATATAGCACAAATTCAACTAAACTTATTGATTATAATCCGCTATTATAAACACAAAGAAGCAAATATTACAAAATAAACTCACTGTTCATGATTGTATATTTCTTTTTCCTTTCTTTCTAGTATTTCCATTAAAGATTTCAACTATAATGAATGTGTTTATTTGAATGATAAATCATTAATACATATGACAGCAATTTTTAATATGAAAAATGAATTTAATAATTAAAATTTATATTTAAAATGCACTGAAATAAAATACATAATTGAAAAATAAAATTGAAAATTCTTTTATTTAACTTGCATTTGTTTTGAACTATTTTTGTTATAACAAATTGTAAGATTTTGTTCATTATATATGACTCCATAATATATTAATGAAGAATCAATAAACTAAATATATGATTATGCTTTTACTATTTCAGCTTTTAAGTTTCCTTCTATTATCAATTATGCATATTACTTTTCAAATTATAAATTACAAATAAATTTTTAATATTCTAAAAAATGAAGTACATGGTATATTTAATAAAATTTAGTGGTATAATAAATAAATATGAAAAATTTTGTTTAAGAGAATATTGGACAGTTATAAGTTATTTACTTACAATTAATTTATGTAAAACTATGGACTAATCATTGAAACACATATTTATAAATCAATCAGTTTGCACCAATTTTCCATAATGCAAAGTTTTAATATATTTTTATGCATATAATTAACTTCAGAAACTTTAATGAAAAACAGTTTTAATTTTGAGATAAATAGATATTATACATGAACAAATGTTATAAATACCTAAAAAGTTTGATATGGAAGAAAAAAGTAAATATTTAGAAACTTACATGATTTTTTCAATATATATTTGAATTCCAATAATTTATATTTTTTTTTTCAGGATGTAGAATATTTTGCTTTAAAAAACTGAAAAATACTATGTAATATATAACTTTAATTAAGAGTTAGTCATAAATTTTAGTATTTACTTACTTGCAAATTTTTACCTTCTTCTATTTCTTGTAATTTAGTTGCTAAAGATTTTGTTCTTTGAATTTGTTCTTTGTTTGATATAAATCTTGCAGTTGATACTGAGTTGGCTACGTCTATATTGTAAATTTTAATGAAATACCATACACATTAATATAAAAAGAAATTTTTCTAAAGCTTAAAATAAAATTTTTATCTAGAATAAAGATATTTTTTAAAACAGAATGTGTTAATATTTTCATATATCAAATTATTTAAAAGTTTGTTTTACTTAAAAATAATTGAGTTGAATGTGAAAACAAACTTGAAGAAAATGAACACAAGATATAAAGTGAAGGAATTAGGTAAAACGCAAATAATCCATTGAATATTATAAACCACATTGAAATTATTATAAAAATTTATGACTGAAGAATTTAGAAAACTTTTTACCAGAACTTAAATTCTAGTAATCAAAACTTAATTCAATTATTTAAGATTTCTAATCCTAAGCTTTATGAATTATTTCAGTTATCCAAACTGAAAATATTAATATATTTGTAATTACATACATGACAAATGGGAATAATATATTAAAAATAATATTCTATAAAGACTGGTCAATCAAACTCTTCTTTTGATGGATTTTTAAAAACATCAACTAATATAATAGTTCTTTAAACTTTATTTGAAATTTTCCAGTTTTCTGATAAGATTTTAATTAAATTAAATGAGTTAATGATACATTTTATATGGTTTTGGGATATTTTATGAAAAGTATTTATAAACAAATGAGTTGTAAAAAAGAAATATTTTATAACTTAAGCTAAATTTAGAGAGGCTATTTATTAGGTACTTTCTTCCAATACCTCAATTAAAAATTTCCAATTCAATTCAAGCAATAATAAGTAAAAAGGTTTTTTGTTGGCTTTACAAAAGAATTTTTTTTAATTTGTTTCATATTACCATTTTCAAAAATGTAATGCAAAATATGATAAACAAACTTAGTTAATTTAGTTAGGTAAATATGTAAATAATTTGGTTTTTATAAATTATGAAACATATATTACATTAATACTCACTAATTGCATCAATAACATCTCGGGAAATATTATTTCCAGCAATTTCTATGGAAAGAAGATACATATTTTTAGATAAAGCTTTCAATAAAGACCGTCCTCCAGTTAAACCAATGTTATTCCATCGTAAATCTGACAAGAAATTGCATATTTGTTTTTAATAAAATTTTGCACAAAAATTATAACAAAAATTTATAAATTAGTCACTAAAATAAAGAATAATTATAATTAACTCAAGAAAAGTCTTAAAAATTATGAATGAATAATTTAGCTCGTTATAAGAAAATTTTATCAAATAAAAATGTCAAACAAAAAAATATTTTATCATTTAATTATGATAGTTTTGCTAATAACAAACTTTATTATTTAAATTTTAATATTATTTCAAAGACAATTAATTAAAAGAATTAAATGAAAAAGACAAATATATCGGAGGGTGGGAGGGGTGAATTTTGAAAAAAAGCTATTTTGCAATCTGAAAATAGATATTTTTTAGATAATCACAAAATAACTACAATGAAATGAAAATTTTTTATTAAGGAAATATTTCAACTTCATTCATAAAGAGATTTACATAGTAGATTTTAAACTATTCTTAACAATTCAAAGATTGCAATCAAAATAATAAATTTTGCACTCAAATGCTGAGTTAACTGCAATTATAAATTATATTAAGTATTTAAGAAATATATTGGTTATTTAACTCAACTAATAAAATTTTCATTTTGATTCCTAACAAAATTTTTTATTATTCACAGTAAAAATCTTGATTTAATATAAAAAATCTTAAGATGTAGGCATTAAAATTTTATCCATGGTTTTGTGTGAAGTATTTTAACTTAGAACTTTTTAATGAATTTTATATTAAATAGAAAGTGTAATGATTTGCATATACTTTAAAAAATTTCTTAACATAAACAAAAAACATTTTGAATTTTAAATAAATTCTATAAATGGTATAAATATAATTTAAAAAGAGACTTTCTATAACGAAACCATAAATTACATAAAATCATTATTTTTAAACTATAAGAAATATTTTAACCTGAAAAAAAAATTTTGGAACATACTAAAAGTTGTTTGAATTCCGTAAAAAGATGACACTGAAACACATGTTAACATGTCTTAATATGTTTAAAAATAAATCATTAGTTAATATTTAAATATCAAAATTAATTAAATTTTAAATACCAATATATAAAGCTAAGAGCATAGTATACTTATATTAAAAATTTATAAGTCTGAAAAGTTTCTAGAATTAATGGGAAGTTTAAATATAAAAAATATTAATTTTTTTAAGTTATCTGCATATTATTTAAAAAAAATGCAACTATTCAATTTCAAAAAATAAAATATTCACAAAGTTAAGTACTTCAAACAAAACAAAGTAAATGGCTAAATTAAAATCTTCAAATAAAATTACAAATGAATAACAAATACAATAGTGTCTTCAGAAATTAAAAGAACATCACCCATAAAAAAATTGGCAATAATTATTCCACAACATACTAAATTTAAAGATGGAAAATTTATAGACTTAAACATATAAGAAATTTATAATTCATAAATAAAAAATTACAATAATGAATTATAAAGGCATGAAATAGTTTTGCAACATGACAAAAATTTTTAAGAAAAATTATTTATAACTGCACCTTTGTTGAAATGACAAGCTAAATATATACATACTGGATAGTAAACACAAGACAAATAATTTAAGGAACATAAAAAAACAGTAATAATAAAATTAATATTACGCATCTAATGTAATATTTTTTGTTAAATATGAAAATGAATTGAGTACACTTAAGAAAAATATCAAAAATAGTGCCATTTTATAAACTATCTAAAATTATTTTTAAACTTTCACAATAGATATTTAAAACATTCCTTTAAAAAACACTAATATTAAAATTATCAAAGAAAAGGAAATAGAGAAAATTATAACAAAACACTAGAAATTAGTGAAAAATATTTCAAAATAAAAATAATATATTAAAATCATAATTTTTAATATAGAAATGAACCAATATTTTTGGGTATCTAGTAAAAAAAAATAGAATACTTAGTTTTGTGCCATACATATTATAAAACTGTTAAAAAAAATAAATAAAACATAATTAAATACTTCATAACTGTAATACAAGTAATTTATTTAAAATAAGTAGAAATATATAAAAAAAAATTGCTTTGAAACATAAACCATAAGTAAAAACTTAGCATTTCATTTGTTTTTTTTCCTCTTTTCTAAATATTGGAAGGACAAATGATATTACTCTTCCAATTTCCAAACATATATATGCATATAATATAGAGGAAAAAATTGCTAAATTCCTTTCTATATATACTATGAAATTGACACTTATAAGAATGCTCCGACATTTTTGTAAATTGTTTTGTTTGCATTACATAAACTTATGTTAAAATATAAATTTTTTATTAGCTATAAATGCATTATTTTAAATAAAATATAATAGTAAACTTTGCAGAGAAAGTTATTTTTTAGCTTTATATTTTGGATTAATAAATCAAAAGCAAATTTATTCACAAAATTTCCACCCAAATGAACATTTTTCAGAAAAATACCTGAATGCTTATAATTAAATGTATTTTGCAAAGAAAGTAAAAAAGCTTATGGATAACATTTTGGTCTATAATCAATAATAAACATAAAATTTTAATTTATTATTTGTTCATTTTTCTAAAAAAAAAAAAATTTACATACCTAGTTTTTGTAATGAAGAATTTTTTATTATTGAATCAGATAAGGTTTGAGCACATATATCATTTAATTGATTTTCTCTTAAATCAAGAAACTAAAATAAAAATTAACTAATTATAGAAAAATTATTTATGAAAAACAATATATGAAAAAAATACTCAATTGATATTAAATTGTGTAATAGAATAGAAACATTGATTTTATCTTATGAATAATCTTTATCTTATTAAAAATTGATAATCTAAGCATAAAACATAATTTAAAAAAATAAGGTTTTTTAATAGAATTTATTTTAAATATTTAAGATTTGTATTATTCATAAAAATAAACTTCTAAAATACAGCACTTACAATAAACAATCTTGTTAACTGTAAATTTAAGTTTTAAGATATACCCTTAATTTGGGAACTATGCAAAACAAAATTAACTTTAAAAATCCTAATTTGATTCAAAAATAAGTATTGAATAACAGTTGGGCAAAAATAATAAATTAAATCAAAAAATGGCATTTGAAGTGAATAAGGTTGTAATTATAAATCAACAAATGTCTGAAACCCTTATTCACAATATAAATAATTAAAAAAAACTATGAGCAAAAATAAATTTCTTTTCTAAGATTATGTCATTAAATATTGAAACAAACTCAAGGCAGATAAGATTAAACTTAAGAATTTAATTCTTGTTTATATAAGCTCAGATACTTAAATATTTTATCAAAATGTAAAGTAAGTCATTAAAAATAGAGTTTTTATTATAGTATTGCACAACTGTCACACAAAGGACAATTGATGTTTGAAATAACTCTTAAGAAGTACCTTTGTGACAATTTTTAGGCAAGAGAGAGTACTGATTAATATCAAACTACAACCTACTTTTTTACCTGAAATCTAAACTAAGTTATAAAATGGAAAAACAAATTGCAAACCACTCCCAAATGAGAATTCTTAAAAATATATAATCATAAAAGCAACAAATAAATAATAAGCAACCAGATTTACAACATGGCAGTACCACTATATCATATGGATTATTTTATTAAGAACATAGAATCTCTAAATAGATATTCTCAATAATGAACATTTACACCTTTTGTGCTTTAATTATTATTTTGATTACAACTTTATACAACTGATAACTGTATTTAATGTATACTATAACAATTGATAACTGTATTTGATGCCACACAGCAGACACCTAAAATGCCTAAAGTTTTGTAAGGTATTTTAAGTCCATTACCTCAATTGCTAACCAAGAGGATTTTTCATAAATGATAGAAAATATTCACATATCACAAAGAAGGAAACTAGGAAAAGTTCCAAGCCTCTATTCTGATGGACTTGCATGCAGAAGACACAGGTGTAAAATCCATTTTTCAAAAGTGGCTGAAATCAAACCTGGAAGCTTTAGCTCTTAAGACTACTACAACTAAAATATTATATATCTTTGAATTATTAGCTTCAGCTCACAGCGAACTAATTGTAGAAAAACTACTCTCTTGATATTGCAGTTCTGTAATAAGGTTACTGTTAAATACCATGAGCTAAATGTTGTGATTCTGCTTTCTACATTATAAAAATATATATATCTGTCAGTAGATGCTTGAATCTTCTGGGTTCCTTTTTTCTAATCCAAGAATTTGACAAATCGTCTTTAAAAATCCTCTCAAAGAACAATAATTTAACCATTAAAATTGTTAATAAGTTTTTGACTTAAGTTCACTATGAAATTTTAAATGTGTTTATTAGTTATTAATATAACCTAATTTTAATTTACAATTTGAATAGGAAGTTCACTAAATTAAATTTAAACTTTTCATTTTTACAAAAAGTATCATAAACTAAATAAAATACAGACATTGAAAATGAAATTATATTTTCCAATATATATATATATATATATATATATCCTGTTTCATAGAAATATATATTTCTTACTATGAAAAAATTTAATTATTTCAGTTAATTCACTGTTTAAATAGTTGAGATTGCAAAATATTGTGATACTAATTTTAATTCAATCAGCTTAAAATTATCAAATATGAAAAAAAATTAAGCAAGTTCTAGTAAAAATAATCACTAATAAAATTAGAAATAAATAAAAAATTAATTAAGAAATTTTTGCATAGTAAAAATAATATTCATGGTTTGATAAATTTCTAAAATTTGAAAATTTATTATTCACATTACTGCAGGAATCACACTGCAGAAATGATTAATTCCTTCTATTTGTATTAATAAATATTTACAACTCACCATAAAAATACTTTCCCAACAATATCATATTTAAATAAAAATTTTATTTTGTATGGAATTCAAGCAAAATAATTAAAACAAAGCAAAAATACAGAATAGCATTTATTTAAATATGTGCTATGCAATCAATTATTGAATTTCTTTAGTAGAATCAAAGGAATATATTACAAAATATTCAATTTTTTTTCAATTGATTTTAAAAAATAAAAATAAATTTATTTAAATAATGATAATTATTATTAATGTTAGTACACTAAAAATAGTTAATATTAAAAAAGTAAAACAAAATATATTAAGCACACAAATGTTGTATAATCAAAATATTTTAAGATTTAAATACATTATCAATTCACAAAAAATAAATAGTCTTAATTAAAACAATTCAATTTCAAATTCACATTTAGATACACACAGATATATTTAGCATAAAAAATAAACTCATTTATATAGAAATTTGTTCTTATTGAACAAATAAAAAATAAATTAAACTATTTACTATTTCATATTACTGTAAATAATTTAAGAAATCCTTAAGTGACAATACATTGTGTGATACAATATTAATTTCTTAATTGCATGGAATGTAACAAACTCCATTAAATTTACAGTTGAATAAAATAATCTTTTAGACAAGATTTCAACTCAAATGATTTTTAACTAGTCTCCAGAATTTAGTTTATTTTACAGATTTGGTAATTTTATATAAAAGATTAAATATTTCACCAGAAAAATCTTATAAATATTTATGAATTAGAAAAAAAAGTTTTTTGTTAAGTTTCATATGGATCACAATAATAAATTAATAATTTATTATTGTGATCCATACAATAACTTTTTGTACACAGGATTTAATTTACTTGGAGGCTACATTTTAAAATTAATTATAAATCACTACAATATAGCATGCCTAATGTAATTCAAACTTAAAAAGTGTTGAATAGAAAATCAAAGTGCTAATCATTCAACATTCAACAACACATTGCGATTAAAAATAAAATTTATAAAATTATAAATTTATAAATTGGAACTATCGGATAGTATAATTTTTACATAAAAGTTTTTGACAATAATTTTGTTATTATATATTAAAATCAAGTTTCTTATATGTGTTTCTAACAAATATTATTTAATAGTAACGTCTTGAGAAAATATTTATTACCAGTTCAGTTTAAAATTAAATGTATTAATAATTTCCTATTTTGGAGTTCTAAAAACTTAAGTTATACTGCAGTTAATGATACATAATAATTTTAAAATATCAATTAATTTAAAAATATATTACTATATAGGTTACATCTAAGTCAACTAACTTTCAATGAACTATTAACAGCAAGTCCCTCACACAAAATGGCAAACTTTTCGGGAAATATTCCTACTCCATTCCACTCCAGATACAAACTGAAAGGGCAGAAATAATTATCTCATGTGATATAAATATCAACTAGGCAACTAAAATTGGCAAATCTAAACCTCAACTAAGAATATTTTTTAAAGATGAATATTTATTTTTTATTTTATTTATTTTAATTTTTTTTTTTTTTTTTTTTTTTTTTTTTTTTTTTTTTGTAAATGATTGAATATGATATATATATGAAAAAAAATTGGAAGTAAATCTGAAAAATCATATTTAAAGGTGATTGTTTTATTACTCATAAAATACTTAAATTTTATTATTTATTAATACAATGGTATGGATTAAAAACATATAAATTTTAAAAAATAATTAAATAGTTATAAAAAGATTTGAGAGAAATTATTAAACAAATTCAGTACTGAATGATAAAATAATAAATAAATACATTCACATGACTGTGATTTGTTTCATTAGTTCATGACAAATGTTGCTCATATAAGAATTTTTTGTGAAAGATTAATATTATAATCTCATTCACATTAAGTTAACTGCACCAAATTGATTATGAAATAAGAAATGGTTTGTTAAAATTTCAAATAAAATCAATGTTAGTAAAATTCAATGTAAATCTAAATCTTACAACAACAAGCATTAAAATATCTAACACTAAAATAATAAAGATATAAATAAGATTAACAAAATTATTGCATTTATTTGTATCATAAACAGTTCATATATATTTTTACAGAATAAAAGTTTCCATATATAGATGATTTCTTTTCAGTGTTTGAATAGTTCTTTTTTATTATCTGTGTTGACCATTTCACAAAAAATGAACTGGCCCATTTCCTAGATATCTAAATCATTTTATATAATACCTCAGAACTTCATTGATGATGGATTTGTAAAGAAGTGTAACAGAAGGCTAATATGAAACAAGGTGAATCTCCAATAAAGGTGAAAAGCAGAAACATAATTGGAATAATCAACATATTTTCCCATACTTGACATGAGTCTGATTTTGATCTTTTTATACTCTATGCAGTGAATGTATGAATAATATGAAGCACCCAATTTTTATAGCTCAGTATCAACAAGCTATAAGAAATTTTTAAAACTATGTACTTAAAAATGTACTTAAAACTTAAAAAATAAATGAATATTGATATCAAAAAGTTTCTAATGAAAAATTATTTAAACAAACACTTTAAAGAAAAACTTAAAAATTATCTGTTCACAAATTTTATATATTTCATTAATGCATTAAGTTTACTTTAAACAAAAATATCAATTAACTTCAAAATAAATACTCAAATACTTTCTCTCAAGTTCCTATAATAATTTATACTGTAACTAATATGTGTATATCACTTTATAAAATAAAATAGTATATTCATAAAATGTCTTTTAAAATAAATAATCTTACATAATAATAAATCCATACAAAATACTACAATAGATTTATTACCAATCTACCGGATTTTATATGCCAGTATTATAACAAGTCTATTATGTATACAAGGGTCTGTATTATTTCTGCTGTCAACAGGTCCTTCTTCAGCTAAGACAAAACATGTAGCAATTAATAAGATTTCAATGATATGATGTTTTAAATTCTTGGTGTGTGTAATCAATTTACTTCAAAAATATGTTTGATGTAAATAGATTAAATTTTTTATGTAAATATTTTTCATGTCAAACAACATGATTAATATTATTATATCATTTCATCACATATATAAATTATTTCTAGTGTCAACATATTCATTTACTTAACAAAGAGAGAAAATGAGTGCATATATATATATTACAATATTTCATTCCTCTACAAATATAAAGAAAGTACTTTGTTGAATTATAACTTGAAGTTAGAGTTATAATTTTCAACATAATAAATTATATAACTTAATATTTACTTTTGGAGTTGATTATTATGACGAATAAGTTTTCCAATGGCTTCAGTTCCTAAGCTTCTGATGTTATTACGCTATAATAAAAGTAGAAGCAAAAGCAAACAATTTTGTTAATTAGATTAAATTACACAAAAATAGTACCCAAGTAATAATTATCTATAATTTATGAAGTTATTACTCACTGTCAAATTCAAAGTTAATAAAAATTTATTCTTTTCAATACCTAATAGGATATTCAGGAGACCTATAAAAGAAATGTTGTCCATAAATTTAAAACTTTCTGTGCAATGAAATGTTTTGAGTAAAATTGTTACACCTTAAAAAAATTGTATTTAAAAATGTACATAAAAAGAATAAAATACATTTCCTTATTTTAATCATTTACTGTAATGTCATCTGCTTATAATTTAAAAAGATAAACGAATTACTTTTACAGTTTATTCTTTATTATTTTATAATCTTCAATTAGAAGCTTATAGATGAAAATAGTATTTAGTTTGAATAGCTAAACATATAATATAGAAAAATGTAGCAATATATTCAACTAAAATATTTAAATTGCAATATATTTTGAATTGTCATAAAATTATAAATTATAGCTTAAAACAACTAAGAAAAATATTAAAATTGACAAAAATGTAAAGCAAAAATTTATATTAAAAGTACACAGAAGATTATAGGAGTATTTTCAAATTAAAAGCTAAGATCATCACACAGATATGTTATTAATTGCAAAATAAGGTAAATGTGCATACATATTGAATGTATTAAAATCTTTTAACCTCTAATTCTTATGTATCTTCTCACTTCAAGAAATTCATTCACTTGATTCCCACATATAATCTAATATATTTATAATAAAAAATAATATGACAGAGCTACATATACTTTATAAGTATTAATTAGCCCCATTATATTTGAAGTCATACCTTACTTTTTCCTTTGATAATAATATTAGAAAAATCAAATATTAGGACTACATTTGATATTATAAAGTCATGTTATACATGCACACAATATAGTGGCCACAATGGCTTGGTTGAGAAAAACATCATTTTCATCACTGGAAGGTAATAATTTCAATTCCTGACCAAAATGAAGATTCATTGTATCACTAATAATAATTGGAACTAGTAAAATAGGTTATAGTCGCAGTGTCCTACCTCTGAAATGGTGTTACTAAGACCCCTAGACTGTGTGTCTGTGCTTCTAAATTAGTAAGACTCAACCTTCTTTGTTACATAGCTGGGATAACCACTGCATAAGTTCCCTTCAATTTCATCTTTTCCCATGCCAAAGATTGGAATATTTTATTTTGGCATTAGAGAAAATAATATGCATATTTAGTTACTGAAATGTATACACAAAAATCTGAAACATGCAAATTTTTACATCAAAGATGACACTTAAAAAACAGAGAATGAGATTTGTCTTTCAATTTAATGTAAGACAAAACAGAAAAGATTGATCAACAATCAGTAAGCGTGTTGCTTCGATGAATGTGATGTCTCAACAAAGTCATTTACCAAAATCAGAAGCTTGAAGATTTGTGAGTTGGTTAGAAGGGCCTAAAGACAATACAAAATAGCAAAAGCCATTGGAATTTCAAAAAGTGTGATTTTCAGAAACTCAAACATTTTTTTTTTTTTTTTTTTTTTAAGAGAGATGGAGACTGAAGATCTAGGAAAAGTTGTATATGTTCAACAATAACCAATGAAGACCATTATTTAACATTAATAGCTTGGAGACACCAAAATATAAATGCTTTCACTCACTTACTAGTATTAAAGTTTCAATACAAATTATCTAAAACTGTGCTCATATTATATGATCGCCAACCAAGGGTGTGTCACATTAACAGTATAGCAGTGTCATCTTACAAGGAGTGGGAAGCAGAGCATATAAACTGGAGGAGCAACAAATAGCATAAAATTCTTTTCTATGACAAGATCCGTTTTTCTTTTCATACTAATAATAGGCATATTTTCATCTGCAGAGAATATGGCACTAGAAACAATTTGTGTAAGAAAGTTTGAGATTGGCAGAGTGGGAGTGATGGTCTATCCTAGAATTTCCATATCATTTGAAATAGATCTGACTAATCCCTGATATAGAGATGAGATCCTCAGACCTATTTTAATCCTTTTCCCTGTAGCAATTGAAGATGACTTCAGGTTAATGGATGACAATTGCAGGCTACATAGTGTTAACCCACTGAATGATTTCCTTTTAGGGGGAGGAAATTTATGAATGAAATGGGAAACATATTCGAAGAACATGAACTTAACAGACCATGTTTGGGGCATTCTAGGCAAGCAAGTTGCAGGACACCCAACACCCCCACAAACTCTCCAAGAACTGAAAAGAGCTCTTCTTGAGGAGTGGGATAGAATACTCCTGCTCCTTACTAATAACCTCATTGGATCAAAGGTGTTTAACATTGTTGGATGCCATCCATAAGCCCACTAAAAAGAACTATAAGTAATCATAAGCTCACTAAAAAGATTTACTTTAAGGAAACACCTTTTTTGTTTATTTTTTCACATATGCACAAATTAAGTTTTTTTTTTTTTTTTTTTTTTTTTTCTTTCAAATCAATATATGTTTAATAAGACACATTTTTTCTGCAAAACAAATGTTGTTTTTGTCTCATACAACCTACTACGTCTGTCAATAATATATCTATCAACCAAACAATCACCATGTGCAGTATCAATCCCCAACCTCCATATCCTTTAATTGGCTTAAGCAGTGTATTATTGCAGCATTTTTATTATTATCAGTTTATAACATTATTTTGTAAAGTAATAAGGAGAGACTCATTTATCATACAACATAATTATGACTGAAAAGTGGGCAACTAAATCATTAGTAAACATCTAAATAAATAAAAGTATTTCTTTCATGTAGAATTTGAAAGAAAAAATCAGTATATTAATTTAAATCACATGAAAATGTTGAATATAACTAAGTATGCGTAAATACACAATAATATACATCTAAGATTTAAGAAAAATGTAAAAACATATAAAAAATACTTTACATTCAATTCTATGAATTCTTTTATTGGTATCTGCTTTGTTATTTTGACAATACTGTCTATTATAAAATGAAAGGTATTCAAAAATCCTCAGCTCAAAGTCATAAATTTATAAAGTAGATACTGCTATAAAATAACTAAATTATTTTTAAAATATGTAGATGAAAAAGAAAATACAAAGGTGTTATATATATATATATATAAACTCTTACAATCTTCATTATCTTTAGATGAGTCCTTTTTTAATAGAGTCAAACAATTTTTTAATAAAATATCATCTTAAATCATATATTTGGTATATTTATATAATTACTACTTTTTTCTATGTTTAATGAAATAAAAAGATTTTAAATACAAAAAGTTCAATTTTTTAATTTGTAAAGTGCACTTTATCCTTTATGTAAGTTGAATCTTTAATCAAGAACCAAATTTCAAGGGTATATTAGATTTTGCTTCTGAAACTCCTTAAAATTAATAAAAAGAAGAAAATTATTTTAAAACCGAATCCACTTACATTTCAATGCAGATTCTGAACCACTATAACATCCACACTTAAGGTGGGAATTGAATACATGGGCTATTGAATCAAAACCTAAAAGATTCATCATTCATATGCCTGTTCAGTCACAGACTATGACAACTAATTATTATTATTATTAAGTTCATTGAGAGATGCAGTGAATTAGATAAAAAAAAAATCTATACCTAATGTACTTAATTTCATTAAAGTTTGTATATCATTAATTTGAAAAGTAGAAATCAAGTGTTATTCTACAACTTTTTTTCTAATACTTACAAAATAAAATGTCATATTTCCTATTATTTTTGGTGAATCCATAAGAAAATGAGAGATACCTATTATGAAATAATTCTTTAAAAGATATAATTTGGAATGCCTTAGTAGGATTTCTTTCAGATACCAATGCATTTTCCTTAAATTTTTATACAGGCCTATCAAAATATTATTGAAGAAAGATACCAATAAAAATTATTTCAATATAAATAAAACTATTGAGTAATTTAACTTGAAAAATTCTTTTTAAAAATAATTAAAAACCTAATTTATTATTAGAAATAAATAAATTTAGGTTCAATTCACCTTCATCTGATAACAAGCAATTGCTACAATCAAGTTCTTGTATGTGAACATCCTTAGCAAGAGCATAACCAAGAGTCCTGCAGCTATCATCTGAAAACTGAGCACCAGAGAGATTAAGGTGAATTGAACTTTGGGAGCTGATAAAAAAAATGTGTTTTTTAGTAACATATTGAACTTTATACTTACATAAATAAAATATTGATTTTTTAAAATCTATTATTTTTAAATATTAATTATAGAGAATAATATTGAAAAAAATTAATTTAAATTATAGATAAAAATATTAAACGAATTTCATTTACAACTTAGCTGTAATTAATTATAAAATTTCAAAAATCAAAGATAAAATAAAAAAAGTGAGTGAATAACAAAAAAATATCCAGGAATTAACTAAAAAAGATATATAAGCCAATGATAGATAAAATTTACAACAATATTACATATGACTCTAAAAAATTATCATAAAAATCATTATGCTAATTTTTAGGAAATAAATGGAATATATTTGCTGATAATTTGGTAATCACACTGTTGTGTGTTTGTGTATGTACCAGATTTAAGCTCTTCACTATTCAGATTAACAGGATACTAGTGATTTTTAGTAGTTTTCTAGGACTTATTCTTTGGAATAGAAGTTCCAAGATTCATTTCAGTTATTATTAAACAATAGAAGATTTAAAGTGTTGTATTTCTGTTTTGGGCATCCACACCAATCAGCGTAAAGATTTTCTACCTTACAATATATAAATATTACCCAATGTCCATAAAAAATCCTTTTAGAAAGTAATAAAACATGGTAGATATTAAAAATCTAACTGCTACCTTTGGCTATTGACAACACAAGGTCAGTATTGTTTTCATATAAAAACAATCAATAACATTTAGACTGGTTAAAATGACTTTATTAACCACAGAAGATAAAGTTAATGAGCAAGGAAAATTACCAAGAAATTTAAGATTTAATGCAGAAATAAGACAGGGAGACACAATGCCTACAACATTTTTGAACTTCTGTTTGGAAAACATAATAAGAACATTTTGCTGTAATTGAGAGGGTGCAATAATAAACTGATGCTTGCAAATTTTTACCTGCACAGATGATGTGGATTCAATGTCTAGAATTGAAAAATGTATAACTGAAAAACTATAAAGACCTAGAAAAGTAGGTAGATTGTGGGACTTCTAATTAACTGACAGAAAACTAAATACATTGTTATGGATAAAGTATGTGGTACCGCCTTTAAGATTCAGGTGTGTTTACTGCACTTTAGTGCAGTAAATACACTTGGTTTTCAAAGGGTGACTGTATTTAAATATTTTATATCAATTATCACTGAAAAAATGAAATAAATCCTAAGATTAGACTGGCTGCTGGAAACAGAAGTTACTTTTCAATGATTAGGCTTAAATCTTCTGTGTGCTCAAGAAGATTAAAAATAAAACTGTAATTAGATCTATTAAAACTTATGCAGCAGAAACGTAAACAACTACTCAAAAAGAAGAAAAATTGATTATTATCTTTGGAAGAAATATTTTAAGAAAAATATGTGGGCCATTTAGGGACGTAGATATGTAGGGGATTAGGAGTAACTCAGAATTAAGTACATAAAGAAAAATAGTAAACATAATAAAACAAGAAAAAATACCTAAGAGCAGCTATGGCAATAAATACACCAAATTGTAGTTTATTGGAACAGAATGTATTCTTTCTATTTTATGATGTAACTAGCGATTTTATAATATAACCCAAAGTTAGCATGCACTAAATTTGTTTGGAGTTTTAGTAACCCTTGAGACTTTTGATGTTTCGTTTCTTTCATTTAAGGTTGAAATTTAAGAATTTGATTGGTTGGTTGGGTTTTATGGCGCAAGGTCCTAGAAAGGACATGCTGTGCCAATTTAAGAGCTTGAAGTAATGTTCTATTTTAAAAGCATATCAAACTGAAAGCTATTTATTTAAAGTTATATTTTGATTTGAAAGTATATCAAATTGAAAAATTTGAATTTTAATATTAATGTGAAGGAAAGGTATAAATAGCGATAAACTGAATTTGCGTTTTTTTAAATTCTACTGCAAGTAATGATTGAGAACATGGAACTACTTTGATATACCCCCCAAATCGGAAATTTGGCGACTTTTTCTTCCTTCACCAACCATTATACCTGTTTTGGCGCCTTATTTACTCGCCAAGATGGAAGCTCGCTAAATACAAATAATTAATACATAAAAAACTTTTTAAAGAAACTCAGAAAATGGTACAAAATACAAGAAAATACCAAATTTGGCAACAGCAAAAACCTAAAAGCTGAAAAATCTAAATTGGTAACACCAAAATAAGAAACAGCAACCCTAAAATGTCCGTAGGGAGTGCCAGATTTGGCGCTTAATTTTTAAGGGGGTATATCAAAGTTGTTCCGAGAACATTTACTTTACTTATTATTTAATTAAAATTGCCATTGATTATAATAATTTATTTACGTAATTTATTGAGTATTGTAAAGAAATATTTGACATATGTATTTAGGTTTACCATAAATTGTAATACTTATTAATTAGAAAATCAAATTTTTATAAAAATGTGTCATTTATATCATTGATTCAACTTTAATACCTGCATCTGAGTATCCTGCTTCTGAAGTAGATAGTATTTACATTGTTTTTTTTTTTTTTTTTTTTTTTTTTTTTAGCTGGGTGCCCAGTTAATTAAATAACGAATTTTCATAAAAATATATATAATTTATGTTATTCATTTAACTTTCTTGTTTGACTCTCTCTATATGGTAGATTGCATGATTGCATTTACATTAATGTCTTTTTAAGGTGGGAGTCACTGCCTGGTTAATTTAAATCTGAGTTTTCATAAAAGTATGGATTGATTAAGTAAGATTCATAAAAGCATATATGTCATGGATTTAGTTTTATTGTTCAGTTCTCTCAGGGTTACATTGTGTTTATAGTGATATTTTTTTAAGGTTGGTCACAACATTTTGATAAATATTTTATGTATCAAAGGATAAGAAAATGTAGAATAATACTGTTTTTGAATATTTTTTATACTTTTCTTTAATCTGCTTGCAATATCATAAAATTTCTAGTGAAAAAAAGATTTATATGAGCAAAATTGAAAAAAAAATTGCAACAATCCTTATTTTATAAAATTATTACAAAAAATTTACAGAATATAAGAATACAATAGTTTAAAAAATTACTTTGACTACATTATAGAGGAAATAAGCAGATTTTCTCTAAAATAAACACTAATTCACTTGAACAACCTTTCAGAGCTTTCTATTGTTAAATTTATTTTTATCTTTGTCCTATTATTAATTATTATGTAAAAAAAGATGAGTACTGACTTTTTTCTTAAATACATTAATATAAGATTATAAGCACATAGATGACAAGTACAATATTTGCATAATTAGCACAAATTTAAGCAAGAACCATTACAAATAAGAAGCTGTTAAGTTCTGAACATATAAAAAATATATGGAGTACAGAATAACTTTAATTAATGATTTATTTCTATGATTGTAAATATTTTATAGTTGTTGAATGTTTTTAATTTTTTTAAAAGTATCAAATTTTTATAAGTGCATTAAATGTCTCTTAGATTTCTTATATTCTTAAACTGCATTATAGTCAAGACTATATAGCAGTTCAATGTTGATGCAGATTTTATTTCATGACTTGAAAAAAGAAATTTCCCACATCATGTAATAAGGTATAATCCATGCAAATATTGATTCTAAAAAATGTATGTGTTTTGAAAAATGGATATAGGGAGAAAATATGCTTTGGGGAACTTGCTTGGCATGTTTTCAAAAACGCCATTGCTATGGAGATGAAAATGAAATACATGTTTCGGTTAATTTGCAGTTTAGGTCCCCTTCTTCGCCAATTTGAAGCATTTTTTCGCTCATTAATTACTCTTTTGTTTTAGCCTTTTCATTGGTTGCTAATTTTAACGATATAATCCCTGAGATCTGTGGTAGAGTCAAGGCTGCCAACCAATGTTTTTTCGGGCTTAAAAAGTACTTGAAGTCTAACTTCGTCAGCAATAAAATGAAGATTCTAATCTAGAAAAGCTTAATCAGACCCGTTCTCACCTACTCCGTGGAAAATTGGGGAATGACAGAAAAGTTAAAGATGCCTTATCTTTTTTTGAAAGAAAAATCTTGAGAAGCATTTTCGGTGGTATAAAATGTAACAACATCTGGAGAAGAAGAACTAACTCTGAACATTACAAGTTGTTTGGAGAACCAGATGTAATCAACTACATAACGATTAAGAGAATAAAATGGGTAGGCCACCTATGCAGGATGGACGAAAGCCATATAACAAAAAGATCTTCTCGGCCAGACCATTTGGCACCCAAAAAAGAGGGAGGCCCAAACTCAGATGGCTCGACTGCGTTGAAAAGGACTTGAAAACTTTAAAAATTGCGAACTGGAAGTCTCGGGCCACAGATAGGAGATCCTGGAATTCGATACTGAGGAAGGCAAGGGCCCATCCTGGGCTGTCAAGCCATTGAAGAAGAAGAAGATTGGTTGCTAATTAAGTTTCACTTTGAAATAGTGGTAAACTTTTCAACATGGCATCGGCGTTTTTGAAAACATGCCAAGCAGGGGACCTAAAGGACATCTTCACCCATGTTTTTCTTACGAATTAAACATAATTTTTATTAAATTACACTGAAATATTAATAAAAATTATGATTTTATTAATATTTCAGTTTATTAATAATATTAATAAAAATTTGCTTTTTTTAATTCTTTGGAACTGCTTTGATATACCCCGCAAATCGGAAATTTGGCGACTTTTTTCCTTGCCAAGCAAAATACCTGTTTTTGGCGGTTTTTTTCGCCAAGATGGATTCTCGCTAAATACAAATATTTAATAACAAAAAAAAAAACTCAAAAAATGGTACAAAATACAAGAAAATACTAAATTTGACAGCAGCAAAAACCTAATAGCTGAAAAAACTTAAATTGGCAACACCAAAATAAGAAACAGCAACCCTAAAAAGTCCGTAGGGAGTGCCAGATTTGGTGCTAGATATATCAAAGTTGTTCCAATCCTTTAAATTCTCTCCGCCTGAAGTTTCCATAAAGAGCGCATTAAGGATGAAAAACGTCAGGGTTACCCCACTTGGCACACTTATCACCAAGTTAGAGAGGATGAAGACACAAACCGAATTTCAACCGAAATCATGTATAAAATTTTTCTATACTATAAATTGTACTATTTCAATAAAAATAGAGGTGAAAATGCGCTTTAGGTCCCCTCCTTGGCGCAATTTCAAAAACACCGATGCCATGGCGAAAATTCTACCGCTATTTCAAAGTGAAATTTAATTAGCGACCAATGAAAAGGCTAAAACAAACGAATAATTATTGAGCATGCGCGAGAAAACGCTTCAAATTCGTGAGTTGGCGAAGTAGGGGACCTAAAGCGCAGATTAACCAAAATAGAATATGATGTTTTATACGTTTTTATTGCTTTATGGGTGTTTATCAATGCCAAAATAGAAACAATGGAGCATCCTAATAAGAACTTTAACCTAGAAAATGTTCATATTTAATGAGCCATTACAAAAGTATGTCTCTTAAAACATTAATAGAAACATACTTTTCAATTCTTGAAAGGATTTTTTGACATTCAGGCAGATTTAATGCCGCACAAGACTCTAGATATAAACATTTAAACACATCCATCTTCTCCAATAAACAAATACTTTAACATACTTTTAACATTTCAAAATAAACCTCTCTTTGGTTTCCATGGTAATAGAAACAATAGAAACCAAAGATGTAAATATAAAAAAAAAATTTCTTTTAAAATCAGTACCAAATTTTTTTAACCCATATTGATGTTTCCTAAACTTCATTTTAATTTAATTTAATTTAAGTAATTTAAAACAGCATTTGTGAACTTAAAATTATTTTTTAAAAAAATAATTGTTTAATTTCAATGTTTTATATTTGTTTCAAGTATTTGGCAATAACATTTGCGTATCTGCATGAAAGTGAAGTGAAAAACGAAAGTTGTTGATAATTGTGTTTACCCAACAAGACAAAACAGTGGATGATTTAACCTTTAAAAAGTCTCAAAGTGTGACATGTCTTGCTCTGATACTCAAGCATCAAATAAAACATGGGAGTTGAGCTTATACGAGCTTCACCGGACGCCGCAAGAAGTCATTACCGACGCCACGGAAATTGCCGTATCTCCGAGAAGTTTGCACAGCGAACTTATGTGCCCGATATGCTTGGACATGTTAAAAAACACTATGACCACGAAAGAATGCTTGCACCGGTTTTGTCAAGAATGTATCATTACTGCATTGCGCAGTGGTAATAAAGAATGCCCTACCTGTCGGAAAAAACTTATATCTAAACGATCTCTGCGCCCAGATCCTAATTTCGACATGTTAATTTCAAAGATCTATCCTAGCCGAGATGAATACGAAGCACTGCAGGAAAGAGTATTGGCATCCTTGAATAAAAAGCACAACCATGCGTTGGCTCATAGTATCGAAGAAGGTATGAGAATTCAAGCCTTGAATAGAGCTCAACGAGTCAGGAAAAATGCCCCTGAAGAACCGAATGATACCAATAACAATAGCAATGCCAGCACTACAAATGCATCTGCAGTTGTCAGTAACAGCGTTCCACCACCTGTCAATGAGAACAGCAACAGCATGAGTGCTCCACTTACAGCTGCAACTACTCCAGTGCCAACTCCCCGACAGACCCCAACTCCAGGCAGCTCCAGCGATGCTAATTCATCTCAGCCCCGGAAGAGATTGAAAACACTTTCTGAAAACGAGTCCATGGGATCAGGTGTAGACCAAGATAACGATAATGACCTAGCAGAAGAAAGTACGGAAGGAACAAACCAGGATGCCGAGGTGGAGAGTACTTCAGAAACCTCAGTCAATGAGATAGAGCTTGTCTTCAAACCATATCCACATGATCGGGATGATAGTGAACCGATTTATGAGCAAGTTCGCTACATCAAAACAACTGCTAATGCTACAGGTAAAAATATTGTTTCTATATCTTATGTAGGTACAAATTTCTGAAAAAGTTAAGTATTATTGGCATTTTATAGTATTCCTATCCTAAATATTAAATACTGTAAAATTGTAATACTAAACTCAGATTATATATTGTATATGTATTTTTTTGTACCAACAATTGGTAAAATAGCTAAATCTTAGAAATCAGTCTGGATAAAAGGCCCCAAGCCTGTACATTATTGTGCCAGAAAGGATTCCTGTGCTATTATGATGAAACCTGATCTGTGCATACGGGAAATTCTATTTACCTTTAAAGCTTGCTTTGCATTTTTTTTTTACTTTTATGCTTGAAATGCTTGTGTTTGAAATTATTTAAAAAAACAAAGTTTTATTTAAATTTTTAATATGAATATTTATTTGAAATTTTCATACTTGTGTGTAGCCAGGGAAGGAAAAAATATACTTAGGGGTGCCCATTCACAAAAGGGGTGTTTTTTGTTTGTCACCAAGCAGGTTTGTGTGAACATTTGGAGAAGCAAAATGGCATCAAAAACACCATGAAATGAAACCCAATTTAAAAAATTTTACTTGCTTTTAATGTAAAAATAAATTTTTTAAACAAAATTAAATGTTTTTATAAATGAATAACTTGATTTCTTATATTTTTTAAATAAAGACAATTTTTTAGCTTCTATTTGTGTGTGTTTGAAATAAAATGACTTTGAAATCGTATAATAATGAGATTAACAGCTAAAAAATAAGATTTTTTTTTTTAATGAAATCATACTTTTATTGCCCAAAAATTATCAATTTCACACATTTTTTTTTAAAATAAACATTTTGTGAACTTTTTTTCATACATTTTCTAAACAAAATGAAATTAAATGTAATGATTTACTATTAAAAAAAATAATACAAATTTTACATACACTTTAAAACGTAAAAATAAGATATTTTTATTTGAAAACAAACTGGTTTAATTTGACATTTTTTAAAATAAACACAATTTTCTAACTTGTTTTATGTTCATGATCAAAACAAAATGGAGCCGAAAACATTATACAATTATATGCATTTATGTAAATTACGCAATTAAAGCATATAAACAACATAAACCTGGAAAAATTTTTTGATTTTGTGCTTTTTCAAAAACATCATGTGGATTAGGGACTCCATACAAATATAAACAGTTAAATAGGAAAAATCAACTTACATTATTCTGATTATGTGGGAATATCCTCAATATCAGAAACACAGAATTCTTTTGCAATATTGAGAAAAATCAGGAAATTATCTCACTTAGAATCTATGTTCGACCATTACTATATGGACTTGCAAAAATAGTAATAAAAAATATCTTCTGTTATTCCATACTGTTGCTGGTATTTCCTTCAAAATTCTCTTATAATAACAGCCCATATGCATTCAATGGAATTTGTATGAGCTCCAGAATCTGGGTCTATTAACATGATGGAATGGTTGTCTGCCAGATATACGTAGCCATGATCAGTTAGGAATTTATACCCACTCCAGCAGTAAAAAATAATCTCTTCTACTCCCTCTCTCACTTCTATAAACACCCATTTACCTTCCACTCGTGTACCTCTTTTGTATTTACATTTACCAAATTTTCTCTCGTCTATTTCGACAATCACACCCTGAGCTCCACCCATTTCATACAAACATACACATCCTTTCAAAAATTCTTCCAGTCATTTTATCATTATTAATATTCAACTCTGTCTTAATGTCAACTGTAAAAATCAAAATATCAATCATACTCTCATGATTCTGTTCAAATAGATTGTTAAATGTGGTGAGCATATGAACCTTTCACATGATAAACCTATTTAAAGCTATCTGATCCAGCTATACATTCAATGAGACTCATAGTTTTTGCACAAGCAGGAAACTTCTACTTATTAAGAATTGAACCTTTATTCAATATACCAGTCAGTCACTACTTTTTTCCTCATTTGCTTCAGATCATACAAAAACTGAATTTTATTGATGGAAGTCATTTTAAGAATAAAAGGAGACTTAAATACCTACACATCTGCAGATAAGATATCTAATAGCAAAATGACACACAAAATTTCAAAATCTGTGATTCTGTGAAGCTTTCCAACCAATCATTATCATGATAGTGTCCTAAAAACAAGATAGAAAATACTAAAACTACTAAGGTTGCCTCAAATGAGTGAATACCACCTGATCTCAGTGCAGACTTATCAAGAAACCGAGAGGCACTCTAAAGTATAAGTCAGTTCTAGGAACAGGTATGGATGGTAATAAAATAAATTTATTATTTTGAAAGCTATTTTTAGAAATTGAATTTATATTTTTGACTGAATATTTTTTTAATTTGGAGCTCCAAGTTTATAGATGATTTTACTTTATGTGTAATTCTATTTAATTTGCTATTTTATTTATTATATTATGTAATTTATTAGTATAGTATAGAAATTTTTGTGATACATGTAGGTTTCTTGTGTCGTTGCTTAATTGATTAACACTAACTAGAAAAATGTGTTTGATAATGCCTGATTAATAAGAAAGCAAGTTTTCATAAAAATGTTTATTACTTACATTATTGATTTAGATTTATAGTACAGTTATTAATACCTGCTTAGTATTCGTATATATGGTTAATTTTTAAATGTATTATTTTATATAAGCAAAAAATATAAATAATATTTATGAATATTTTATCCCTTCAGGGGGTTTACTTTAAGTAAACACATTTGCCACAATCTCAAGGCACCCCAAGGATTCTGTCTTCTTTCTTTTCTTCTCCTACACTGCTTTTTCCTTCTTTTCCCCCTCGTTGTGATTGCCTTGTAAAAAGTTTAGGGCTCTCCTTGAGTATCTCTCGCCACCCTGTTGCTATTAGCTTCTCCTAGGGACTAAATCACCCATGTGTCCCTGGAAAAGAGGTCCTGATAATTGGGGCTCTTTGAGACCAACACATTACTTTGGCCCCTGGTTATGGTAAACAGGAGGTATTTTATGTTCCTCAACTCATCAATTAGCTTACATAAATCAAGCAATCATATATTTGCTGAATCGCTCAATAAGGGTGGATACCACTTCAGAGGTGTGTTAAATGCATATAAGGCCTGTCTAACACTGGTGCAGTTATCCTGCATCCCCTTGTTGGGCTCTGTAATGAGTAGTGCATTCGGGCCTTGAATTAATCCAACTTTTTTATGGAATGTACTTATAATTCTTTCCTTCCTATGGAGCAACAAATGATATGTGAGCAAAAATATTGTGTCATTAAAGAACAGAGCAATTTTGATAATGTTTCTCCTTTCTTAATTAATAAAAGTCTTATTGCTACAGTTGGAAATGTCAAAAATGTTCGCTAATTGAAATCTGATGATCTTTTGATCAAAGTTTTATCAGTTAAACAGGCCAAATCCATTCTAAAATGGAAATGTCTTGGTAATATTGATGTTATAGTATCTGCCCATATTAGGTTAAATTATATGCGGGGAGTGATTTCAGCTGATGATTTGTTCAATGTTTCAGAGGATGAAATTCTAAATTATCTTGTTGATCAAAAAGTATGCCATGTATATCACATTACAATTAGGAAAGAGAGCCCAATTATATAAACTAAACATCTCATACTCACATTTGCAATTCCTACACTACCCCAATCTATTAAAGCTGGTTTCTTAAATTGCAAAGTTCGATCTTAAATTCCAAACCCTTTGCATTGCTTTAATTGTGAAAGTGTTGGACATAGGAAAACTACTTGTAGGGTATCCTTAACTTGTTGTGCTTCGATGTGCTTCTGTTGGACTTAACAGCAGTACATGTTAATTATAAGAAAAATGGGTCAACTGCAGTAGTTAACGTCTCTCTTATTCCCAGTCATGCCCAACATCGATATTAGAGAAGAATTTCAACAAAGAAAATGCAAAGCATGCAATGTCATCTGTACCCCTCAACAAGGTATTAGTTATTCACAAGTTATGAAATCATGTAGTACCCAAACAGATTTCTTAAATCTTCCAATTTTAAAATTATTATCAAATAATTTTAATACAAATGTCTCACCTATTCTAAAACATATTTCTCCAAAGTCTTTTGCAAAACCAAAGTCCCAGGGTCTAAGAATTGAAGCATGCAAGGGAAGAGCACAATAAATCACTTTTTATAAGTAAAAGAACTCTAGCTTCTTCCAAAATGGTGCAGTGAAAGTAGATCCTTCAAATGATGAAACACTGCAAAGTAAAGATTCGTCTGAATCCCAGATGGCTTGTCCCAAGGTTGGAACATTTAGTTTTACTTAATTTTATCCTTTATTTCTTGGAACTGTTTGATTCTTAGCATATGGAATATAGAAGATATAATTTAATACTCATATAGAAGACATCAAAACCATTATTGTAATATGTATAATCCAGTGCATTTTGCCATTCAGGAAACATTCTTAAAGCCTCAGTGTTTTAAATTGTGTGGTTATTAATTGTGTGAGAAAAGATGTTACTCCTGATACATTTTTTCGAGTTGTGTGCATTCTTGTGTCTTATAACTTCCCTAGTTCTGTTCAGCCCTTAACACATCACTACAGGATGTTGCAGTACACATACATACAACATCCCTCATTACTGTTTGTAGCCTTTACTTGCCTACTCATACTGTCGTTCATGTAAGTGGTTTGAGCAATCTATTGGATCAGCTACCTACACCCTTTATACTGCTTGGTGATTTTAATGGACATATAACATCTTATAAGGTAGTGATGATACCAATTTCCGTAGTCGCCTAATTGAGCAGTTCATTTCAAATAACAGTATTTGCCTCTTAAATTCTACAGAAATAACTTATTTCCACCAATCCTCCAGAACTTTTCATTAGATTTGGCTATTTGTTCACCAGCACTTCTACCTTCATTAAATTTTAGTGTTGATTATATAACAGTGATCATTTTTCTTTAGTCATAATTCAAACTGGTATACGTAAACAAAGTCTTCAATTCTTATTCTTATTATCATTCAGATTGACCACACTTCACATCCAATTCCAGTTGCATTCTGCACGTTCACATCCAATTAGCTGTGATTTCTGACAGCATGGTTCAAAGTGAAGAAATTAATGACACTGTGCAAAAATTACTGATGCACTTCTAGATTCTTCAGAAGTGCTCCCCAGTTCCACGCAAACATCAGGAACCATGGGAGAACAATAAGTGTCAGTTGTATGACAACTGACAGAAAATGTTGTGAGCTATTTTTCGTAAACATTCCACTATTGAAAATCTCATAGCTTTAAAAAAAAGCTAAAATTTTAACTTGCAAAATAGTCAAAAAGAATCTAGGATATGATATGCCTTTTTCATCATATCATCAATTTCCAGCAAACAGTTGTGGAAGAAAGTTAAAACAACTAGTGATTTATATCGAGATTTTTCTATCCCAATATTGCAAAGAGGAGCTGTCATATACTCTTCTTCATATGATATTTTCAATCTTCTAGGTGAAACTTTTGCAATGATATCTAGTCCAGCCTCTTATTATCCTAAATTTCTCAGGACCAAAGCCCAAGCTGAAGAGAAACTTGTTAAGTTTCATGATAAAGTCATACACCCATATTATTGTAATTTCTTTTTGCCAGAACTGCAAGACAGTATTGTCCCATACTAACAATATTAGTTTATAACCAAATGCTATCTCATATAAGATGCTTTGTCATCTTAGCCTTAATTCTTTAATAAACATTCTTGTTCTATTCAATAGAATATGGAATGAACATCTCTCTGGAACCCTAATTTCTGGAGAAAAGCTATAGTTATTCCAATAATAAAACTGTGGAAAGATCCAATTGATCCTCAAAACTACTGTCCGATTGCTCTTACAAGTTGCCTCATAAAAGTTTTGAGCGTATGGTGAATGCCCGTCTTGTCTATGTATTGGAAGACAGTCCGTACATATCACTTTATCAGAGTGAATTCCAAAAAGGTAGATCCACTATTGACAATATTACATTTTATAATATTGTCAAGAGAAAATACAAATTAGGAATACATTAGCAGACACATCATTTAGTGTCTATCTTTTTGATGTAGAGAGAGCTTATGATAGGACATAGTGTTATCGAATTCTTCACACTTTATTTTTTTAACTTCAGAGGAAATTTACCAATTTTTATTCAGAATTTTTTAAATTCTTGTGTTTTTAATGTCCTTATAGTATCTGTTTTATCCAATCCATTTATCCAGTCTGAAAGGGCTCCTCTGGGTAGTGTTATGAGGTTCCTCTAGGTTTTAAGTGTTAAGATTTTTAATATTTGCATCAGCAATATTCTTAATGTATTGCAACCATCAATTCATGGAACATTATATGTTGGTAATCTCCAAATCTCTTGTCAAGGTTCCAGTATGCAATTTATTGAACAGCAATAACAAATTGCAGTCAATAATCTTGTTGCTTGGTGTAATGATAATGGCTACACTTCATCACCTTCCAAAAATAATTGTATCCATTTTTGAAGAAAAACTGGGTCTCATCCTGATCTAGAAATTAAGATATCAGACACAATTATTCCCATGGTTAATCAGTTATCATTTCTTGAGCTAGTACTTGATAAAAAGTTGGGTTTCCTACCACATATGTTAGATTTGAGTAAGAAGTGTGAAAGGTCACTAAATATTCTTAAAGTACTTTTTCATACCTTGGGGTGAAGATTGTACAGCATTACTCCATGTATGTCAATTTGTTATTTTATCTCAAATTGACTACGGTAGTGCAATTTATGGATCAGCTAGGTCATGTATATTGCGCAAGTTTGACCCTGTAAATACTCAGCTTTATGGATCTGTTCTGGAGCATTCTGGACTTCTCCTATTCAGAGCCTTTATGTGATTTGTAACCAATTACTCCTTGATCTAAAACATGAGCAATTATCTCTAAATTGTTATTTTAAAATGTTATCAGCATTACAACACCTTTTGAGATCTATGATTGTCTGCTCCTCTCTAAGGAGGATTTATAAGGCACGACCACATAATATACTACCATTTTATGAACACCTTAACTCATTTCTGTCTTCACCTGAGTTACCCAATTTACAAATTCTCTAAAATTTCCACCTTGGAAAACCTCTATTGTAAATATAATCAATCCCTTAGCTGGATGCAGTAAATTAGCCACATCTTCTCTTATTTTGTAACAGATGTTCTCATACATTCATTATCAATTTTTCTCCTACATTCCTGTTTACACTGATGGCTCAAAATTAAGTGGTTATGCTGGTTGTGGTATTGTTATTGAAAATATATTTTACAAATATAAACTTCATACATCATGTTCACTTTATCAGCTGAAGCTGTTGCAATTTTACTTACTCTTGATGAGACAATTTTGAGCAATAGGTGTTAATACAATCTAACTCTCATCGAAAATAGTGTATCTATACAGATGACATGAGTGTGATCATGCAGTTAGACTATTTTAATGACAAATGTCATCCAGTTACTATAGAAATAATAGATATTTTAAATATATTGAAGAGTAAAAGATTTGGAATTATGCTTTATTGGTTTTCTTTTCATGTTGGCATTGCTGGGGATGAGCTTGCAGATATTGCTGCTAAAACTGCCACTGACCTTTTACATAAAGCATTAACATTTTTTGACATTAAACATATTGTCAAAGACTTTATTTCCTCCCACTGCCAGAAAACTTGGGATTTGTAGACAAACAATGCCTTGTATAATGTATCTCCTTGCATTTTTAGTTCACATCTAGATTTACATCAACTTTATGCAAAGAGTGTATGTAAAATTTGCTCGCCTTTGCATTGGGCATACTTGATTTACACACAAGCACTTATTCTTATTCTCAGAGTGCTCTAATTTGTGACATGTGTAATGTACCACGCTTAGTTTAAGCTTAGTATTTTTTAACAATACAAATTTAATTTTATCAGATTTAATTAGGCTTAAACCTCATAGAAATTTGTTTGCATTTTTAAGTGCAGTTGGTTTTTTAAATTCTATTTAAACTTTTATCCATTTTAATCTTTTAAATAAACATTTATTGAAATTTTAATACCTTTTATCTTATACATTTGACTAGCCTTTTATTACTAAGTTTCTAGTTTGAAACATAGTATGGTTTAGAAATGTCCAGTATTAGACCTTGCACCAGTAAACCACACAAAAACATTTATGTATACTTTATTGATTTAGTAGTATTCATTTTTAGAACTATTCTATATTTGTTTTGTAATATGTAACCTTTGTAAAATATGTGAAATTAAGTTATATTTTTTTGTCTTGTAATATTTATGCAGTAAGTAAATGTAATAAAATGTTGATGTTTGAAATCAAAAATAATGCTCTATTGCAATATTCAAAGTTTGAGGTTAAAAAAATAGATATTGTGTAAACTAACATAATTTTAGTTAACAAAATAACTGAGCAGTGCTTGGTGTGAAAATTTGAAGTCATGCCAAACACATACCAGTTCCAGGAATTTTACTGATGAAACAAATAGTGGTAAAATTAATTCTGTTTTTTATTAGTTAATGATTAAAATGAATGAGTAGGTTTTGGATCTTGATTTATGTTTTGCTGTTTAATATTGGCCCATTTTATTGTATATATATATGTAACATCATTATAGTGTGATTTCATTTTCAGTTAATATTTTTGTACCTGGTAATCTGGATTATATATTTTGTCAAATGATACAGAATCCCAGAGAACTTCTATTCTGCTTATTATGTGTTTATATTTGATTTCTCTTATTTCCATACAGTTATTTTTTGGGGTATATTTTTTTCTTTAATATATAAATCTTTGTTTTTCATTTTTAATTATTTTGATTATTTAATATTAGAATTGTATGTTTCTTAATTTTTATCTGACATTTCCATTAATTTATTACATTCTTTATGGAAATGAAATATGTAACAGCTTTCATTCAATTTCAATACTCTCACTATAAATACACTGAAATATAATCAATAGAAGTTCTGATTCCAGTATTCAAAAACAGAAACAAAAATAATTTTCAAGTGTTCAATATCTCATTTGTTTTGTTTTTACCTTTGAGATCTTTTCATAATGCAGAATAGCTTTGAACATAAGTAAATTGTTAATGGCATTCCTCCTAATCTCAGTTTTTCTTGAAAATTTTGGGTATTTGTGTACCATTGGATGTTAAAACCCATGAAAGCTAGTGTACTTAATTCACCCTGCTAGTTTATATAAATTTATTTCAAAACATTATGATATTATTTAAAAATATATATGAGAATTATTTTTAATATAGAAATTTTCATGTCTTTATAATCATTATAAAATAAAATTAGAGTTTTTAAAATTGTTATAGTAATTATTCTCAAATCTTTTATTTTGCTTTTGCTATTAATAATGCAATTTTTTCCCCATTTATAGTGGATCATTTATCAAAGTATTTGGCTATGAGATTTGCTCTTGACAAACAAGATGAACTTGGCTCAGAGGCACCATCAGAAATATCTCCATTTGCCATTTACATTGCTGTTACTCCTGGACAATTCTCACTTTTAGATGGAAATGTAACTCTTGATCAAGTTAATGAAAAATTTTGGAAAGTTAACAAACCTCTTGAAATGTTTTATGCAGTGAAGAAAACTTAAATCATTATTTGATGAAATTTTGAAATGTATTTCTCACACATATTTGTTTTTAACATTTGTTAGTTACATCCAGTGTCCATTGAAGTCTTTACTTTTGTTTTTAAATATAATTTATTCAACATTAATTTCAACTAATTATGCATTCATATATCATAAAAATGTGAATTTTCAATGTGTTATTTCACAATAATAGAAATATGAATAGAAAAATATGATATCAATTTTGTTAAATATCTTTAATATTTTCATTTTACTTTTAAATATTTACTATGCAGTTTTGTTAACATGAATTTTTTTATGTTTATCTCTGTAAAATATATTTTAAAAGCAAAATGCCCTAAATTTTTTATAGCTTACTTTTAAAAGAAATTTGGCAGCATACGAAAATAAAATGAGTTTTTTTTATTTAAATGTATCATTTAAATTTCTTACTTGGTTATTTATACCAGATTCATTGATGTACACAATTTTCTGTAGAAGAAATAGGTCCTCAGATATATAATCTTAAAAGTAACTTCCATTTATTGTGCATTTCTCCATAACCATATTTCTCCAGTGATTACTTTAATATCATTTGAGTTAATGCTTTTTCTAATTTTCTATCTGTTCTTTTTTTTTTTTTTTTTTTTTTTAACCAGTTTTAGAAGTTATCCTTTTTACAAGTTAATATGGCAGTTGTTTCTTTTTTAGTTTATTTCCACTGTTGTCATATTATTTACACATAAAAAGAAGGATTATTCTACTTCAAAAATCTCCGAATTATATGGAATATGCACAATCAACTAAATTTAGTTATTAAAATTATTTGATTTATAAAATACTTCAATGTATATCTCAATAAAATAATTTATATAAAATCTAGGACAAAATGTTGTTTATTAAAATAATTACAAAAACAAAATTATGTTCTTAAAATATATGAATAAAACAAGAAAATAATAATGTGAAAATACTTATATCTGTACCTTTACATATTATTTGACAATTTTATTATGAAAAAAGTAAGCATTATAGTGGTAAATGTTATATTAACTACTATACATTTTTTGCAGTCTCAAACACATGTAAAATGGCTACCATAATCTTTATAATTTGTTTCGGTAATAAGATTAAAATTTTCAAATCATGCCCTTTGTAATTTTTCTTGAAGATGTGAATCAATGTTTTATAATTGATTTGATTCTTAGCAGAAATACTGTGTCAAGTTCATAATTTTTCACAAAGGATTAATAGATTATTGTTTAATTGATGATAAAAGATCTTCATCTTTGTTTACCAGAAATATATAGCATCAATAATTAGAAAACTAGTTTTGTATGATTATTTTCTTCATGTACATTTCTAAAACCTATTAAAATTTTCTCATTTCTTTGTAAAGGCACTATTCCATTTTGTTGGTGCAAATCTTAGAAAACTGATATTTTTGACAACACATTGAATCTAACGATTTACACCCCCCCCCCCCCCCCACACACACAAAATATTATAAACTTCTGAAAATTTTA
Organism: Latrodectus geometricus; assembly: GCA_026290005.1. Lineage (NCBI taxonomy): Eukaryota > Metazoa > Arthropoda > Arachnida > Araneae > Theridiidae > Latrodectus > Latrodectus geometricus. The sequence goes on along the minus strand of JAPDSC010076803.1, from coordinate 42,571 downwards.
ACAAAGTTGACTTTAAAAAAATTTTATTTTGAGCATCTTTAAAAATTTCATTTTGAATATTTTTTAAACATTTTATAATTGTGGTGGCAATAAGCAACATAGGTCCTAGTACCATTTGGTAACTATTCCCTGTGGCAATGAAATGAAATAATAGCATTTTTGAAATATGCATTTTATACTTTATTTGCTATTTTTTATCACAGAATATTTTATTTCCAAAAACTCATTTTGTCCTTCAAAATTTCCCTTTTTTAGTAAATATTATTTGTTACTTATAAGTTTTTAAATATTTTATATTGACTTCATTTTTTTATTTATTTTAAAAAAAGAAATTTCTTTCTTTTAAAATATTTTAATTACATTTTTTTTTTCTTTATTTTCCAAATTACATTGTAAATTTAAGATCATTTTCTATTTTAATGCATACTTGCATTTATCTGAAAAAAGTTAAATATTATCTAGTTCTATATATTTAAAAGATAAGAATTAAAACCTAAATAATTGTTCAGCACATTACTAAATAATTTTACAACACTGTTTCAAGCTAAATATGTAAAATTTCTTAAATAGGAAAACTCTTATTTTTATAGTATTAGTTCTCTCACTAAAGTATGTTGGTTAAATTTCTGGTAAAATCCTGGGAACCATTACATGTTCGACATGATTTCTAATTTTTTTAATAATGATTTCACAGCTGAGTTATTTTGGTTATCTAAATTATCTCATTTAGCACAATATCCAGTTTTCAAATTTCCAATTACATTCAAACATGAACTTCGCAATCTCTTACTGTTTTTGGTTTGCAATATTTCATTGTATTTACTTTTTCTTCAAAAATGTTACAAAACTAAAGATCAGAAATTTAATTTCACTTATTCAACATAGATAATATATTACAAAACAAATATAGCATGACTCTTAAAATCAATACTACCATTCGTATTCTGTCAATGAAACATACATAATCAATATTTTTTACTACTTACTTTTAATTAATCAAAAAGACTCATCCTTTCAGTGGGTTGATAAAATTGAGTACCAAGCATTCTTCGAAACTAAACACTGGGAATTTCATATTAGGCTAACCATCTAACAAACACATGTGATTTGCACTCCAAGTCCTTTGGTCATGAAAACAGATATGAGCACTGTAGGCCTTGGTTCCCATATGAACTGTCATGTTACTGAATTTAGTTAATTAAAAGAATACAAACATTTCAAAAATATATTATATATAACAATACCAAGCAGGTATTTACTTCACTATTTAATCTTAATAACATATATAACACATTTTCATGAAAACTCAGGTTTCCAATTAATCTTAAAGTGACATCCATTTTAAAAAATATCCTTTACAATACAATACAAAATGGAAAAACAACTGTTTAATAAAGCTAATTCAATGATATAAATAAACATTTTTATGAAATTGCTTTCTAATTAACTAGGCAATGGCACTCAACATAAAAAAAAAACATTGCAATCTAGCATGTTGAGTTTGTCAATTTCATTTTTTAATTAAAAATTTTTTTTTTACTTTAAAATTCAAAATTTTAAAAAAGCACTATATTCTAATTTAGAATTCTTTGTTCAGGGTTAGTACAGCTCCAGGAAAAAATTATGAAAGTTGAATATTTTCGTAATTTTTTTCCAGGGTTCTAGTATATCCTGTAATTTTGAACTGACTCCTGAAAAATAATCAATTTCTCTAAGAAATGTTTAATTTCTTTTTAGACATTTAGTTTTTGTCAGGAAACTAATTCAACTTTGTGACTTTTTATGTTACAATTAAAATTTTCCTATAAAATTTAAAATAAAAAAACACAAATATTAATATTCAAAAAGAATTTAAATAATGTTTATGATTTCCACTATAAAAATAAACATTATATTATGACTACGACGTAGATATCATTATTATAATAACATATCTCTCTCACACACACACACAGTCGTACTTTGAGTTATAAACCGAAAAGTATTTAAATTAAAATCAATAACAAAGTAGTTTGTACGAAAAAATGGTTTATTCTGTGATCATGAATCATTTCATATTTACATTCTGGTGGCTAACTAAAATGCAACACCAAGAAAAACCAGAGAAACGATAGCAAAATGTTTTGGAAGTAGCACATTATATAAAGATGAAATGGTTGAAAATACATATTTTTGGGAAGTGTGGATGGATGAAGAAAAAAATCAGTGCTCTTTTTACCACATACTTCTGCATAGAATAAGATTTTAGATGTATTTTTAGATTATACCAATCCTTGTGGCTTCCACATATTGTAAAAAATTTATCTAACATGGCAGAGAGTGTGGTGTATCTCAGGCAAATTGTTGCACAAGAAATGACCATACATTTTTGTCTGATGACGAATCAGGTAAATAAGCAGGCCAAGTAATTCAATCTGATGGGTAAAGAACCCTTCAGATTGAATTCAACTGCCATGCAGTCTTTCATCACAGTGTCTACCGACTCAAATACATCAAATTGGTAGCTGTTAGCCTTCTGTTAAACAATTCATGGATTTGAATCCACATTAAACCATATATTTCTGCCTAATTAGCCCTCGTGTGAATAAAATGATCGCTGGGCAATAAACAAACCAGACTCACATGGTGGTGTTATTGCAAGCAGCAGTATTTGCCAGTTAGTTGTTTCATACCATTGTCAATGTCCATCAGTCATCACACCATTGATAGTGCAAAGACCTGTGGTTTTGTGAAATGGATGCTCTGCAACCAATCCACTAAGTTACAAATGATATAAGCAGACACTGAATGATGCATAACAGATTGAATCTGTTGTGTTAATGTTCATGATATAGCTGAGCATTTCTTTTGCTACTATACCTGTCATCACATGCAGCAGCACAAAAAGGTGGGTGTGATTGGCCTTGTCAGTCCACCATTATCTTCAATATCCAGCTATTATAAATCTGCACTACAATTATTTTCATTCAATATGGTCACTGATTTCATTAAAGAATAATCTGCATTCCTTTTAAGCTCTTTTTCAGTTGAATGCAGAGATTTGTTCAGTGTATTTTATTAGGCATAGTATATAAGCTTATTTCAAATCAGCCATCTTTTTTCCTTTTACATAGCACTTGCATGTCCTACTGTCACCCATAATATGCATATGATCTGCAATGTTAATGATTTCTATATCTCATTACTACCAATGCATGATGTAAATTTTATTTGATTTGCATGCTTCTTTAAAAAGTTGGATTTTGCATGACTAGCACTAAAAAAGTCTTTGAATAGGGATAAATAATATAATAAAACATGGAAGTTCCTTTTGTCACTAGTTAATGTATCTAAAATTAAAATATTAGAATGTGATTCTATCTTAATAAGATGCTTGTTTTTTATAGAAAAGTTTAAATCATTAAAACAATACAATTTAAAATTTTAAGACAGTTGTGATCTATTAAAAAATAGATACTGTGAATCATAGAAAGTTAAATTTTTATTTCAAATTGTGTTCAACAGGATTTTCTGTAAACAATAGAATGATAGAGAATTTTAAAAAATCAATCAATCATACCCAAGTGTATGATTGGTATCACGTCTAACACATTGAAAATCTTAAACATAATAATTATAAAAACTTAATTAGTTCTAGGTCCAAGTAAAAGTGAGTTTTACTTAGGTGAGGAAAAATATATTATAGTGGAAAAATTCTAAGCTCTGCATAATGAACATCTTATGGGTACATTTCTTAGTTTGTTCATTCAAACTTACATTTGGAAATTTTGAATTTACTTTGTACACTGAATAATATTTTACCATCTCAATCTAGCGTAAGCAATTCTTATTCTTTTCTTACATTAAACCTCTCAACTATTATAATACTAGTATTATAAATATAATTGAGATTAAAATTAGAAACGAATGGTTATTTATATACATAAAGTTAAATATTACAACTCCAAAATTTGAAATTCTTTTTTTAAATAGCATTAACAACCAGATTATGGTGGTTTCTCTTCCTTTCCCAATTTTAATTTCATTAAAATAAAATTATCAGTGGTTTGGTTTGTTATTCAATGGTTATTATATTGCACACACAGGGCCTTACCAGGACTTCACTTAAAACAGATTCTGAACTACTATGAGTCCCACTTTGGTCTTGATATGCAAATTGTCAAAGACCAGGGTGCTAAAAATTTGACAGCTTGTTCGCAAAGATTATGACATTTTTTATAAATTATATGATTTTACAAATGTTTTTGTACCGTAATTATACATATATCTTAACATTAAAAATCATTTTCAATGTTAATCTTTAAATCAATTATATTTAAACGTGTAAAGAAATAGGACAGTTATAAATACATTGAAGTTAGACAACAATAGTTAAAGTAATGCATTAAGAAGTGGAAGACAATCTGATTTTAAACAAAGACATCAATTGTTAGTTTGGAAGAGATTGCTTAATCAGATATTTAATTTGATTTCTATACATAGCAGTGATTTAAGTTCAATTCTCTATTTAACCTACACTGAAAATTGAGAGAGAACAAATTACATAGTTTAATTAGATATTTTCTCGCAATATTAAAATGTGTTTATAATGAAGATAACAGAAATGCTTTTAAGAAAGTACAAATCATAATACTTTCAATAACATTTATTTACTCAAGTATAATCAATGTATTATGATGGATACTTAAAATCATGATTTATTTTGTAATTTTTGAGGCACACATACAATTTATTTCAACAAAATTAAAATTCTAAATAAAGATTATATAACAAACAAAATATTAACTATATTTCAAACTTCTTTTTTAAAAATTATTAAAATTGATCTAGTAAAATTAATGTAGCCAATAATTGTAATAATAAATTTGGGTGATAAAAATAATGAATCATAGAAACTATATTTATGAGAAAATATATTGTCAGAAAATTGTTAAGCATAATGTTTGAGGACTGTTAAGTTATGTTTTAGATCCCCTACTTCGCAAACTCGCGAATTTGAAGCACTTTTTCGTGCATACTCATTAATTACTCTTTTGTTTTAGCTCTTTCATTGGTCGCTAATTAAGTTTTACTTTGAAATAGTGGTAGAATTTTCGCCATAGCATCGGCGATTTTGACAACGCGCCAAGTAGGGGACCTAAAGCATATTTTCACCTTGAAGACTACTTTCCTCATGTTAAAAATATCTGATTTACAAAATAATACATCACACTAGTTACAAATATATTATGCTATGTAATAGCAAAATTCAGTATTAAAAAAAGAAATTTTTCAAAAGATAAGCTGTTTTTTTTATTTATTTATGAACTTTACAAAGGAAATATCTTTCTAAGAACAAGAACAAATAATTACAAAAATATTTGATACAAAACAATTTTATTCCACAATATTGTTACTTTAGCATTTTATATCACAATAAATATAATATTTCATTTATAACAATGTATAAATTATGCTCATTTTGCACAATTTCTGATTTAGATTTACTAATTTACCAAGATAGATTTTTTAGTGTGTATTTGTAAATGTCTTTTAGCAAGACGTTTCTGTCCAAAACCCTTCCCACAGACTTCACAGAAGTGGTTCTTCTCACCAGTATGAGAAGTGACATGCCTGCAAAGATCGTTTTTTCGGGAAAACCGACGATCACATAAATCACAAATATAAGGTTTCACTCCCCTGTGGATCATTTCATGCGTTCGTAGAATACATCGTTGAGAGAACATCTTCCCGCAAAAATAACAAGACCAACCGTTTGATAAATGGATCACGCAGTGTTCCTTCAAGCGGTCCTTCCTCGCAAAACATTTCCCGCATATTAAACAAGTGAATGGTTTCTTACCCGAGTGAACAGCTGAATGCTTCGTGAGGTGGTCTTTCCGTTTGAATTCTTTCCCACAAACACTGCAGGCATAAACTTCTTTAAATTTTAATGGGTAATTCGACCTCTTGCTAGGATCATTGCACATACGAATTTTCCTGAATTGCGAAACTTCATTATTCATGGAGTTTTCATTACACTCGGTCAAATTGGAATTCAAATCCACATTAGGTTGACTTTCAGATGAAAAATTAAATTCATCATTTTTACTGAAATTGTTGTAGACTTCAAATGATACGGGTACAATAGTAACACTTCCATGTGTATGACTCGAAACATGAGCTTGAAGATCTTTAATGCTTAGACTGATACCACAAGTAAAGCAAATGCAAAATTCATTTGTGGCCATAAAATTAGTTTCAGTAGAAAAATTTACTCAAGAATATATTTTATACAGATCATCAAATAAGATAAATATCACGTTATATTGAAACAAATTCTTATCAGCCACATGAAATACCAATTTTCATAAAGTAATAAAGTGGATAATTCATTTAAATAAATGATACTACAAGTTATATCGCTATTTGCTTCCATTTGTTTATTTGCATGTTACCACGAAAGTTGAAGTATGAGTACTATTTCTCAGTTATGAAAAGTTATTATGCAAATGCCGCTTACAAAAGCAAAGAGTAATAGTATAGAAAAATACTTATAGTTGTTTTCAGCATGGCTTACTTAAAACGATTGAATACAGAGTTTTGAACTTGGTTAACTTCGAAGTCGAAGCATGGCTCATCGCACAGCATCACCTCTGCAATGAT